>RJWM01005162.1:0-94492 GCA_004363535.1 Dasyprocta punctata | reverse complement strand
CCTCGTGTGCCTCAGAAAGAGGAAGTGGCGGCAAGTCACCATTTTGAGGAGGCTCCGGGATATCAAGAATCACAGAGCCAGGGGGACTGGGTTTAGGGGTAGGATTGCGGGAGGAGCGCAATGCAGCCTCACCCTGAGTAAGTGTTTCATCAATTTGGGGATCTGAGTGACGTTGAGTCAACAGTTCTGAAATTAAAGTGCAATAGACAAAAGCAGTCACTGGAACCTTTTCGGGACCAAAAACCCTATAAAAGTCTTGAAGGGCATCTCCTACTCTTTCCCATCGTTTAATGTCAATGGAGTCCTCCAAAGGGAACCAAGGGCACACTTTATGTATAAACTGAAAATATAGCAATAAATCTTTAGTCGTAACCTTAATTCCTCTCACCTTGAGGGCCTTACTGAGGCCGCTAACGAACAACTGATGTTCACTTAATGCTTGACCCATGCCGAGAGGGAAAGGGGAAATGGATGCCGTTCACTTACTGTGACTCGGGCGAGACGTAAGGTGGCCATCTGCGCAGATCACAGGGACGGAGTCCCGAAACACCTTGACCAAGGCTTTGTCTTTACGAACGGTCCCGTCGGGAATCGTTCTCACGGGTCGAGGCCCCACGTTGGGCGCCACTTGATCCGGACCGCGGATCAGTCCGTGGGTTTCACCTGGAGGAGAGACGGGATGGGGGATGGGGGCAGGGCAAGAGGAGAGAGAAAGGAAGACAAGACGAGTATCTGATCAAGTCTTTGTTTATTGTGGGAATGTTCAAGGTTTATATAGAAACGGGAGTGGAAGCTGTCATCATATGGGGGCGTGGACAGGCCATCATTTCCTGGCAGGACAGGGGAGGATCATGGGAAATGTAGGCTGACGCACCAGATGCCCACAGGCCAGAGAGGCGGGGCAGCAGCTGTGAAGCTTTGCCGCTCTCTACAGAGACTTAATCTCATTTTGCACATAATTAAAAAATCATTTCATGCCATCCAAGTAGAATCAAAAAAGCAATCCAAGTAGAAGAGAAAAATGTATGAAGTTATAATGTAAAGCTTAGAAAACAAAATCAGGAAATATTAAGCTCTGGCTTCCTGAACCTCATTATATGGAATTTATCCTTAAGTAAAATTAAGCAGATGAAATTCATTCCAAGAATAAACCTCTGGATATGGAAATTATTAATCAATTAATTAATTAATACTTACTGTATATATTAATTTCATTCATTTAGCTCCTATGTGCCTAGATATTACTGACACTTTTAAAAACCATTTTAGTCTGTTTAGAACCATGCATATGTATCTCTAAGACATTTGTATCCTCTAAAATGAGATTATCTGAGGAATTGTTTTTTATTCTAAGAAACAGTATAATCAATTATCTTCATATAAGAAAGTCCTCCCAGGGAATGTTCATGTCTCTGATTTCATGCTGTTCTCAACATAGGCTCAGACACGTATTTCAGGTGCTTTGGTAAAGTCCCAGGTGCCTTTAGAAAAAAAAGAAAGCAATCTCATTTTCTGACCACCTCAAGCCAGAGTTTATGCTGTGCAAGTCATCATGTTCACCTGCAAAACAAGGAATGTGTGCCCAAGGCCCTACAAAGGACTAAGTTCAAGTTCAAGTTCTCTTGCTTGTGACCTACTGTATCCACAGACATACCCACAATTTACTAAGATACTAGGTTAATCTTACTCAAGTAGGCATATAACAACAAACGACTTCACATGCATCAGAAGCTACTATTTATTCAAATCATTCACTTGTCACTATACATTTCTCCCCATGTGAGCTGTTTACACCAATCTCATCCAACAATCACATCCTTAAACAAGCATAAGTATTAAGCATGTTTTAATGATGAATAAATTGGGCCAAGATAAACAAGTTAAATGACATGCTCCAGTTGATAGAAGTTTAAGAAGCCAAATTAGGACATATGCATGTTTGATCTCAGGCACAATGGTCCTGTCCCTCTGCTTATCATGCTACAATTTTTAGAATAATTAAAGATACCTCCAAGAAGTCCACTGTGGCACTAACTTTCATTCTTCTAAAGCATGATATGTGTATTCTTCAAATTCTCTGTGTAAAGTTTCCTTTTAGATGGCCTCTAAAATTCTGAACTTTCAACAATAAATTTTCAGATATTCATGAAAATAAAAAAGGAATGTCATTTTCTGAGCACTCCCTGTAGAAATGGGGTCATCATAGCCCCAGCTTTGTCCTCTCAATGACTAGAATTCCTCTGTGTACCCGGCCACCTCGGCATGCTTGTAAAGGTGGATGCAGAATCACAAGTTCTGAGTCCATGATCAAGACTAACAAGCTTTACAAAGCAAATTTGTCAGGAATGTATAAACAATTGCTATATTTTTCTACACTGAATGAAACTATACCTGAAATGCTTTAATATATTTTTAGTTTGAAGTAATGATTTACACTCTACTGGGAAGAAAGACCAAGATACCTTCAGCTACTCATTTTATACAGAATACTAGAGAATATACATAAATATGGGTACTACTTAAGTTTATTTTTTAGAGGAATGCTCAGTGGCATTACTTTCTTCTGTTTGCTTTTTCGTATTTCATATTTTTTTAAATTAACAATGTATTGTTACAAATCTTCTATTATTGTTTATAACCAGAAAAAATAGTTTAATATGATTAAATGTAAAATTCAACTGAAATTATTCTTCTTTATATTTCTCTGTTTTTCTCTCAAGTTTTTTTATTAAAATTTTTATGTTGTTCCTGCCTAATGATAGTTTAGGGAAATCTCAGTAAACATACAATAGACTCATGTAATTACAAAAATATGAAAAATTCTCAGTAAGGATAAAGACATGACTTCTCTTTGGCACCATATTCATTTTTTAAAAAGCATTTCTAATCATGATAACAAAGCAGAAAATCTTCAAATTAAAAACTTCTTTTTTTTTCCTGCAAGAATCCACCTCAGTTTAACCATGGCATATTTTTTGCTGGTTTCACGTTCTTGAGAAACACAAAAATAGATATTTAATTTGGAATTATATCCTAAAAGTGCATGAATTGGAATCATCATGTTAAATAATTATATCATAAGGTCTCAAACAGAAAGAATTGCTCGTGATCTGGCATAAAAACAGTAAAATTCTAAGAACACTAGGATTGTAAGTGACCAAGTGACAGCAGTTTTGTAAACCTAACAATGGATGACAAACAGATTTCCTTTGCTGGGACATCTCTATTCAAAAGCAAAGAGGAAAAAAGGCCTTCACAAAACTTAACCAAACAATATAATAAAAATAGTGCAGAAAGAGAAGACTCTACTAAGGCTGAAGACAACAACATTGAGAATAAATCTGTAAAAGATGGTTCAACTCCTGGTGTGTGGGGGGAGGGGAAATTCTGTAAAAGAAAGTGAATTGTGAGATTTTTGGATTTAAACAGTAAATTACCAGTGTATAGTTCCAGATTTTTGGACTATATTTTAATGGCACCATATATTTTGCTTGGGTGACCAGGTGCGACAACCTATGTAGGGTAATTTAAACAGATAATTTTAAATAATAAATTTAAATATCTCAAATCAAAAGATCATTGAAAGATGCTTTCAGGCATAATCTGCTATCATCTTATTATTTCACCAATCCAGTCTTTTATGACTTCTAGAGTAAAATGAAAAACATTAACAATACTTATTCTATAATGCTACTATCTCTCTGTAGATCAAAAAATCTGGAGAAAGTAATTTCCAAAGATTTATTTGTATTGCAGATCTCTTGAATTACTTCTCCTATTAGACAACTGAAATTTTGTGATTTTTGTCTAACGTCTCCCCGACCACCCACACTTTTACCTCTAAACCCGGTAATTATCATTCTACTCTCTCCAGGTTTTACTTTTCTGATTCTGGATAGAAAGAATATAATGTGATATCTGTCTTTCTTTGAATTTTTCTTAGGAAATAATTTCTTTAATAATATAATTTTGATATATAAAAGGCACTTCAATTTACAAATGACCAAAATCGAGCTTCTTTTGCACAATCCATTCTTCATCCCTCAGTGGTATGACTGTCTGTTTGGTTAGTACAAAGAGAAACCTGGAAGTGATTCCCGGCACCTCCTGCGCTGAGTTCATCACCAGTGTCCCAGGTCTGACCACCGGTTCTGTCTTCCTTTCATGAAGCAGTAATACAAAACGGTATCTGAAGGACAGTGTTAATAGATTCTGTCTTCCTTTCATGAAGCAGTAATACAAAACGGTATCTGAAGGACAGTGTTAATAGATTCTGGGTTTTTAGTCTTTTTAAGACTGGGTCTCACTCTACAGTTCAGGCTGTCCTTGCGCTCACTTTGTAGCCCAGGCTGGTCTCAAACTCAGAAAAATCCTCCTGCCTCAGGCTCCTGAGTGCTGGGATTGGAGGCGTGAGCCACTTCGCCAGGTTTATGTGTTGCATATACTCTTGCCTTACTTCTATATATATTAAATTCAAGTCCTAAAATACTCGTACTTAAAAATTCTTAAATGTATTTTAAAATAAAGGATTTTATGATAGTCTGTGTCTAATGGCCTTATTTGATTACATCTCTCCTTGAATCTGTGTGTCATGATGACCCCATCTCCTCTCCTCCTTCTGTAAACTACCAAATTTTGTCCTTTCAGCCTCAATCTTTTTCAGGCCTCAGAGCCTCTGTGCCATGATAGCCCTCTGTTTCACAATTTCTCTATCATACGTGTTGTTTTCTCTATCATGAATGCGTGTTGTTTGATTTCAGTTCCCAAATTAAAGGAGTAGCAATGGCAGCTGTTAAATCAACTGAGCCCCATCAATGGATAAAAGTAACATTTCTCAGGCAAGAAAATACGATTTCAAGTACACATCTTATTTTGGCATACTTTTACATTTATAATGATTTCCATATATTCTTCACTCTACTTCTCCTAAGTTTTAACACTTTATACTACCTTGTTACATTTCTCAAACAAAAGAAAATAACATTGAGTAAGTTCTGGATTTCACTTGAATCTTACTGACATTTCCACTGATTCCTTTTTCTGTTCTTGGAGCTAATCCAGAAAGATGGTATTTATGACAATATTGATAGAAGATGACTGTTTTCTGAATTACCCTAATAATTTTTTGAATAAGCCTGCTATATCATAACAGAAAGGGATATAAAGATGAACCACATTTTTATAACATGAATATATTATTTCTCATTATTTTATTGTGACAGATTTTGTTACCGCGGAGTATTTTATTTTTCTTTATTTCCTACTCAGTGTGTATTCATTTTTTGCAGAAATAAAAAAAAATCTTTTCCATAGGCTACTTCCATAGAAAACATTCTTCATTCTTTTGGAAGTATAATTTAGTATTCAATCCTTGCTTTTCTTTTCTTTCCTTTCTTTGTTACTTTAAAAATACTATTTCTTTGTGTTAGCACATTTTAAATACACATTAAACTCCAAATATAATGTGTAAAGGAAGGATACACTTCATTTCAAAGTGTTTATATTCTTTTTTTCAGCATTTACAATTGAAGAATTTTTATCTATATATCCATGCATCACAGGCCCTGATTCTTTCAGATGAGCAAATGTTCAGCACAGCAAACAGGTGGGTGCAGAATCAAATAGCAGCATCTGAGCATCTGTTAGTGAATGTTACACCAAACAAAGAACATTTTCTAATAGCTCAACGTCCATTCAAAGACATCGGAGGAATCACAGGAATTCATATATTTTAGAGATGAACACAGTCTCAGTTCTAAATTTCTTCTTGGAAAAAGCAATTCTCTCTACCATTTTTTTTTCTCCCATAAAGAAAAGGTCCAAAACCAATGAGATACTTTATATTTATTTAGACAAACATTTCAACACCTGACAAGGATTTTAGTGTTTTTGTCTAAGAGTAAAACTCAACAAAAGTTTAATCTTTATGTTAGACTTTATACTTACTTAGTGAATTTAGTAAAATACAAAGACATTTAATAGTATAACAGCATTTTCTAATATAACAAGGAGAAATTTTAGCCATAAAGTTCATAGGTACAACTTGCTTCTTTATTAACTAATTTAAAGAAAAATAATACTTCTTGATAAACCTAAACCTTGTTAAGATTTTAATTGTTTTTAATTCTGGACTATGAATTTATGTATAAATATAAATAGAAATAATTTGTTCTTGTTTTAAAATGATTTAATAATCATTATCATTGTATGTTATGGAATAAATAAAAATTTAATGATAATAAAAATGCGTATTTTTAGGCCCAAGTGTGTATTTTACATCACACAGAGCTCCCATCATTTATGCTTAGATGATACATATCAAAATACCCAGTGGGTGCCTTAAAATGTAGATAATATTGAACTTTACTGATGGTTTTCCTATATTTATATACCTATAGTAAATACTAATTCATAAATTAGATGCAGATCTTAACCAAAATTAATAAAACAAAAACATATAACCATGTACTTCTAATGAAACAATATGTATATGGTATCTCTGTGTTGATTTTAGTAATCTCAGCATATGAATTTTTCTTTTGAAGTGATAACTTTCATCTTTCCAGTTAAAG
Source organism: Dasyprocta punctata (assembly GCA_004363535.1). NCBI lineage: Eukaryota > Metazoa > Chordata > Mammalia > Rodentia > Dasyproctidae > Dasyprocta > Dasyprocta punctata. Next base: position 87,920 of record RJWM01005162.1, on the reverse strand, counting down.
GAACCACATTCAGCTTCTCTTTTGCAAATTTAAATTGCCAGCATAACTATTCTATGCTTTGGGATCATTTTAAAGTAAAACAAAAAGACCATTTGAGTTCAAAGCCAGTAGTACTATGACAGACCTTCTAATAATCAAGGTAACTATTTATCAATGGATAGGTAGATATACAGGGTGGATACTCTGGATTAAGGGATGATTAAAACTGTGTGGGATGAAGAGGTAGACCACATGCTTCATCATGATACTCAGGAGTACATTATTTGAAACTCATTCATTGTGTTTCATAAGTTCTGTAATTTTCTGTTTAATATTTTAGATGATATTTGGGTGTGTGAAACAAAAACCTCAAACAGCCAAACAACAGCTAAGGGGATTATTGTGCTGCAAAAGTTATTTTCTGTTAATCAGAAAATTACTCCAAAATATCACAAAAATAAAATATTTAGAGTTTTAAAAAGTTTGAACAGGGTAACAAAAGCAAGTACACTTTATTACCCCAAGCTCATGTTTGACTTTTTAAAATTTTTATAAAATATTAAAAGAGGAGGGCTACTTTCAAACTCGCCATATGAGGATGGTGTTACCCTAGAAACAAAGACACAACAAGAAAGCTGTAAATCAATATATCTGATCCCTATAGACACAAAAGTACTCAACACATAACTAGCAAATAGAACTAAAAACACATTAAAAAGATCTTATATAATACTACTAAGGGGTATTTATTTCTGGGGGTCAAGAATGGCCCAATATATTAAAAACTATTAATGACATGTTGCATTAGCAGAAAATATTATAAAAATTGCAGGATAACAGGTGCAAAAGTCACACAAGCTTTTAATATAATTTAACAATTTTTTCTAACAAAAATTCTCAAAAACTATGAATTGAAGAGAATACATCATTATAATAAAGGTTATATATGAAAAGCCCACAGTTGACATCATATTCAGTGGGGTGAAAGTGAAAACGGTCTCTGTAAAAATAAGTGTATCCACTCTGACCATTTCTCTTTAATATAATACTGGAAATTCTAGATACATCAATAGTACAAGAAAGAAGAAATAAAGCCAACCAAATTAGAAGGAAGGAAGAAAAGTCATCCCTATTTTCATATGAGATCTTATATGTCAAACCCCCAAATATCCATTAAAAATAAAATGTCAGAAGTGACCAATGATTTTAGTAAATTTGAACTGTACAAAATCACACGTAAAAATCCATTGCATTTCTATACATTAACGACAAACTATCTGAAAATAATTGAGAAAATAATTCTGTTGACAAAAAAAAGGTAAAATCCATAAAATGCTTAGGAATAAATGCAGGTATATAGGCTTATAATCTAAATAAAGGTTTAATATTTTTAAAATATCCCTACTAGTCAAAGCAAGCTGTAGACTCAGTAATGCTTACCTTTACTATATATATATATATATATATATATATATATATATATATATTTTTTTTTTTTTTTTTTTTTTTTTTTTTTTTTGCGGCATCAGGGATAGAACTCACAACCTTGCACCTGCCAGGGCAGGCCACTGAGCCAAACTCCCAGTCCTAGTTTTTTGAGGCAGGGTCACACTATGTAACTCAAACTGGTCTTGCGCTTGAGTTGTAGCCCAAGCTGGCCTCGAACTCACAACGCTCCTCCTACCTCAGCCTCCCAAGTGCTGGGATTAAAGGCGTGTGCCACCACACCCGGCTAATAAAGATATTTTTATAGGAGGTTAAAATTCATGTGGAAATACAAAAGACAATAAAGAGCTAATGAATTCAAATTAAAACAAATTAAAACAAAACTGGAGGCATCATATGTCCTAAGTCAAAAAGACATTAGGACATTGCAGTAATCAAGAATCAAGGTAACAAAGCAACAAAAAAAAGTTGGTGTTTCTGAACTATGTTAGCAAAGTAGGCATCAGCATGAAATCCTAAAATGAATGAATACATCATTAAGAATTTTTAATAAACTTAATTTTACATTTTATGTAAAAGCAAAATAATGTAGAGACATTGAAAATAACATGAAACTTTTATCTATCTCCTGTGGTCCAATCACCAATTGTCAGCAAAATATTAAATAGAAAAAAAAAAAAAAAAAAACAGTCCGGTAAAATTCTCCCCAAAATGTTTTTAGCTAGATGTTTTAAATGCTAACATAGAATTTCTTTTTTTAAGTTCCTTATTGACACAGTTGTTCAGTTCAGTTCTACCTTTACTAATAAGCTAAGTATATCTATTTGCAAAGGAAGAAGCAATTATTCTCTACTCCTTTTGGGACAAATGTCAATTTTTCCAGCCTTCACAGGATAAATAATCCTGACCACATCAATAAGAGCAAGTGTTCTGCTCTCAATCTTTTTGTCGGACCTGAGAAAGTCTGGGGGATAATGTTCTGCTCTCTTTTGTGAATGACACTTGGTGGGCTGAATGAAGGAGGACTGTGAGCTTCAAGCCAGCCTGGGTAACTCGGCAAATTTAGTGGAACTCTGTCTCAAAATATGAAAAACAAAGAACAGGTTGTACAATTCATTGTGAAGGCCCTGAGTTCAATTCTGTAGAGAAAAAAATTATATATATATATATATATATATTTACATATATATAATTATCTATTAATATATATGCGTATATTTTACTATGAGAGGACTTGGTAAAACAGTTCATAGAGTGTCAGTGTAATTCTGTAATTCTGTAAGTACTTTTCACGTGTACTCTGTTGAATCGAAAAGTTCTTTCTTTCCTGTGTCGTTAATTGAATAAAAAAGAATCATGTGCCTGAATATAGGTCTGATCATTTTTTAATATTCCAGAAATTGCAGTTCTATTTTTTTAAATATTTTTTGCTGCTAAACATAATGGAAAAAGGAAGTTTAATACGTATACCATCTTCTTTTCTTTAACTTTGGGTCTGTAGAAAATATTGTATACACAATGAACTTTCAATATATACTTTGCAATTAATCGATTTCAGCAGACAAATCTCATGCTGAATAAGATTCAGAAGCAACATCCTTATTGTGAGCTTGAGTCAATATTGATGTATTTTGGGTCATTTATGATTCATGGTGTTTTTGACAGAGAAGGCAAGGAGAACTACACACGTACACACATACACATATCACATAGGAAACAATATTTTACTTTCTTAATTAGGAAACTTCAAGTAATTAACACCTAAAATTAGAGATTAAGTGTATGCCCTTGTGCTTGTATTTTTCATTATATCTTTCTAACTCATAACATAATGCAATGTGTGTCCAAAGTCATATACAAGAATGTCTCTAATAATATCTATGCCCAGTTTTAAAGCAAAAAAAAAAAATTCGCAGCATTTTTTATTACATTAAAGTACAATTACCTATGTAAATACATAGTTTTAAAATGATATCCTAGTATTAAAAGTCAAGTATCTTCATAACTGTAGGGAAGGTCAACTTCAAAAATATTTTTAGAAAAAATGATTTCTTCTAAATGTGTCATTACCATGCATTAGTTTTGTGAATATGACAGTATTAATCATTTGTCATTGGTTCCAAAAATTCAGTTATACAGTTCTCTGAAACAAAGTAAAAAATCCCTACTTTGTTACTGCTAGTACACTGATTTATCATTGTAAATTTTATTTTTCATTAAGCAGAACTTATGATATTCATTGAGTTATTCAGACAGATTTTATTTATACTATGAGAATAAAATAAGCCAATTTGAAAATATATTAAAAAGAGAAATGTGACTGCTTTACCTTGGAGTGAATATAGATATAGTGCCAAACTTATGGATTAGTTCCATGCTAGGAGAATATTCATAATTTGGATATGTTCGTAAGTCTGACAAAGTATGTATCTTTGATACAAATATACAATGTAAAGCATACAAATCCAAACACACACAAACATACACATTCAGTAAGAAGTCCCTGACTGTACTGTACTAGTGCTATACACTATCACACTGTTCAGTAAGCACACAGCAGTACAACTGTGACAATGCCCAGCAAAAATGAGCTATTTGCTCAGTCTGTGCAAATCTATGAATATTCATAATTTGAGGTCCATTTGTATCTATGGAAGTTTACAACTTGAATGTCTGTGAGAGACTCACAGTACTCAGTATGCCTCAGTGTTTGGATGTGAAGGATTAAGAGAAATGATCTTTATAACAATGCAAGTCAATAATAGATTTAGAATCATGAAATAAAATAAAATTTAACTCAGTATACTTTCTCTCCCAAGAATGAAAACTTTTCCATATAAACTCTTTAAAAGAAAATTTAAATACATCATTTTGTTAATTCTGAATTAAATGTATTTGCATATATAATATTCTTTGTCCTCCACACCTACATTTTATAATTTTTCTCTTGGAGGGGATGAATTGTTTGATAATTTCTTTCTGTTGATGACATTTTTATAATCTAATCCGAGTCCAGCATATGCCTTCAAAATTGCATCTTTACCAGCAAAGTGTCACTTTAATGAGAAACAGAATAATCGATTCAAGCCTTTGGATTTTTTAAAAGATGATGTTATTTAGGATTAGAGACCATTACTTCTAGTAATTATTATATTATTTTCTATTTTAATCAAGGGAGTGGATAATGTACACTTTCTGATATTAGAAAATAAAGGTTACAAGATGAAGATGTCTATTCAATTTTATATTTTAAAAATTTTGTCAACCAATTTAGCTCTTTCATTCACCAGACATTTTGTAAATTTTATTTTTTTAAGATTTTCATGTAGAGTAACTATGATGTTCAAACATTAGAAAGGCAATCAGAGCCATTTTGATGTATTTTTAAATTCTCTCTATAAACTAAAGAATTATTGGTCCCATTCCCTTTATTCTGCTTTTTTACTTTGAAATGGTTAGCTTTGGGTTCACCTTTAAATTAGGGTACTAAGTCTTGAAGTTCTGGGTTGAGACATTGCTCTATTTAACATTTTGTTCATGTCTAACTAAACAAGGGCAGGAGTCAAGTTACCTTGATAATGGCCAGGAGAAATGCCTCTAATCCAATCAGTCACAGGCAGCTATCACCAAAACCAATTTCTGTATAATTAAAAGGTGCTCCCAGGCACTGTTAAAATTTGGAAGTTGCCCATGGATTTGGGGGAAGTGGGTGGATTTTTTTCATAGACAGCAACCACATTGAAACACACTGATAAGCTTTGCTTTTGAATTTACATTAAAGAGCTCAATAGTTGATACTGTGAGAACAGCTCACGCGTCTAAAAGGACTCATGTCCTGCAGAGATTAAGGACAGAGGCCTCTAGAAGATTAGCACGTCACTTGGTTTAAGTGACACCCGATCCATTTTATTGACATAGACTCCTTCCTGCAAAACAAGCACTTTTTTGACTGAAACATAATGAAAATTTGGTGTGCTTGTATAGAACAGCTACAACCCATTTCTACACATTAGTGCTAGCTATTGTAGGCAGTGTCTGAGAATGAAACCAGCAGTCCTCATTATGAATGGTGTGTGGGCACATGTTTAAGAATACTAATTCAATGGAGCATATCTAGGAGCTTTACATTATCTTTTAATTTTACCCAAGTCCTGCCGTGGTCCCGAGTTATTAAGCCATATTCATTGAATTCGGCAGGCTATTACTTTGCATTGTTACCGTTCTTATTGCATCTAGGCATTCAATTGTGAAACCAAACAGGCTTTGATTTGATTTCTAATTGTTTGTTTTCAGCAACTTGAACCTGGATTTGTTACTTCAGTGTAGAGCCGAAAGAACATCAGTGAGTAGGTACTGAATTCTGTGGTTTTCTTTTAAAGTCTTGCTAACACTGTGGTTTGGAATCTACCTCTGTTAGGATGGAGCTATATAACAGAGATGTGAAACATTACTGAATTTAATCTCTGCAGCTAACTTGGAGAGCTGACATTTTATAGTGTCCCTGCCAGATACCTAGACACTATTATTATGGGAAAATGAGCCTGTGCTAACGCCATGGAAAATTATGTGACCACGTTTTCTCTTTTGTTTTTGATTTGTAACATAGAAATAAGACATATCCTGAGGTCGAAACAGATTGTAAAACTAGCCTACTTTGGCATTATGTGAAGATGTCAGTACAGAAACAATATACAGCATAAAAACTATCATTTCTGCAGACTATATCCGCAGTTCAAAAATTTTATGTCATTTATACACAAGATAACAAAAAAAATCTTGTATTAGATTTTATATCATTTCAAATTAAACTGTGGTAACTTACTGAATATAGGTTAGAACAGTAGAATTTGACAGAAAGTTTTTTTTTAAAGCATTCATTATTTTGGCAATACAAATAATTGTTTACTTTCATTGTTTCCCACAACAGGAAATATGAGAAACCCAAAGAATAAATAAAGACCAAAATACAAGATAGATGACAAGATGCAAGGAGATAAAAATTTCTTAAAGGGGGAAGGGATCAAGAGATGGAGGGAGAGGGAGGTGAAGAAAAAACGGAAGTGAAAAAAGGAATTAAGATGTGTCCTGTGCATGAAATGCCACACAAGGAACACAAACATTACTTACTGCAAACACGTACCAAAAAGGAGAAAGGAATCAAGAAACAAATGGAGGGCCTAGAAGGAGAGAAAATACATTATATACACAAGCTTAAATATTACACTGTTTCTCTCATATAAGAAATTCGGAGTAAAAACAAAGAGCAAAATAAAAATAGACACCAGGAAGTAGGGAAACAAATTTTTCTCACAGGAGAAGGGGATCAAAAGAGGGCGGGATCGAAGACAGAGGGAAGAGATAAAGAATGAAAAAAGAAATTATTATGAATTGCATACATGTAACAACTTCCTACAAGAGATGTAAACGTTATGTACTACACACATGTACCGATAAACTAAAGAAAAGCCTTTGTTTCAAGACATATCTTTATTCTACAAAAGAAAAGTACACTATGCTTTCATTCAAGATTTCATTGTCAGACAGTATTTGGGTGCTAAAAACATGATGTAAAATGAATGTCTTTTTATTTATATAAATATTAAAACAGTAGAAAAAACTGAGTGACACATTGTACAGTATCTACAGAATGCATATCTGAAGTGGAAGATGCTAAGTGTAGCATCTGTAATACCTTCTGTTCTGTAAGATCAAATCTAGTATTTCCTCAGCTACATGCAGCCACCTATACTTTCATTCGTACTCTATAAGAATTTCCAGTGCTCAAAGTCTTTGTTAATCAGCATGGTGAGTGTAAAATGCTATTTCGTGTTTTTGACTTGCATGTTTCTAACCCATGATATTGGTACATTGTCCAGTCCTTTATGAACCACCTGAATTTATACTGCTGATGAAATGTTCTGCCAGGTCCTTTGTTGAAATTTTTATTGCAACTACATTTTTCTTCTTTATTTTAGGCATCTTTCTCATTTTTTAGATCTGATCGCATGGCTGCTACATATGTTTCAAATATGTTTTCAGATTTAGAGGCTTTGGTGTTCATTTTATGAGTTTTTTGATGAAATGGAGCATTTACGTTCAAAGCATCCCATTATATCAGCTTTACTCATTAAAACAGGTAACAGTAGTTTTACCGAAACTGTGAATGTGATTTTAATTTTAAAGAATGTGTATAATCAATTTCTCCACCAATGTTTAGTGAACAGTCCATTTTCTAGCCCTACTGATTGACAAACCTCTCTCATAGTCATGTGCCATAAATATATAATTCTGTTTCTTAGTTCTCTGTTCCATTATCCTTTTCTAATTGCATTTTATATCATTCCACATAGTTCTAAATATTTGGAACATTATACTCGTTATATTTAAATTGGAATTTATTTTCCTTATCTCTCTCTCTTATCAGAAATTCCTTTATTATTCCTGGTCCTTTGCTATGCCAAATTGATTTACAATTAAGTTGTCAAGTTGAAAAAATATTCTTGTGATGATTAGAATCAAAATAGACCTATACCTCAATTTAGAAGTAATTATCATTTAATATTTTAGCCATCAACTATGATACAAATTATTTACATTTTAGTCTTTTAATAAAATCATCCTACTTCAATAAAAGTCCCTGTAGAGTTTTTGTTAGATTTATTTATAATATATTTTGGTACTATTTTTCATGTTTTTAAATTATATATTCTAATTGTTTCTCACCAGTTATATAAAACCTATTTGATTTTCGAATTTTAACATCGTGTGTGTCAAACTTGCTTAACTACTAATTATAATCATTTGCCTCTGTTAATTGAGTTACATTTATGTCTACAAGAAAAAGAGTTGGAAGCATTGATTTTTATTTTGCATTTCTATTGAATTTTACTTTTTCATTTTATGTTAATGGTTAAAACAACTAAATGTAACTTAAACAAAAGGATTAGCAAGACTTTTTTTATCATTCTGGAAACTAAGAAGCAGTATTTTAAAAATATTACTATAATTAAAAAATGCATTTTTAGTTCTTGGCTTTACTTTTTAAATTTTTTACTGCAATATAATTATAGACTTGTGGCTTTTAAAAATTTCTCAGACAAAAAATACATTTTTATGCATGTTTCAGTAGTAATACCTTGTAAAACCATAACCAAGATATTGACGTTGACTAAATTTGCTGATTTCATTGGGCTTTCCACAGTTTACATGGGTTGAGTTATTTAAACATGCGTATGTTGACTTTCTGCAATTTTAAAACGTATGCAGACTTTGTTATCCATCGCCACATTCAACACACTCTCCAGCAGAAGAGCTCCAGCACCAAAATGATCCCTTTCATTGCTTTCTCTGAACCACATTTACCTCCTTCTGTTGATTTTCCCCACTTCTAACCCTGACAGTAACAAATATGTTCTTTATTTCTATGATTTGTCACTCTAAGAATGTTTCATTAATTGCATCTTCTGTGTGTCCTCTTACTAGTGACATTTTTCACACAACGCCATTCCCTGGATATTCTTCCACACCATGTGAGTTTTCAGCAATCTCCTCCTCATTAAAGAAGAGCAGCGTGTGGTGAAAACTTACCGTAGTGTCTGGGTTACAGCTGTCTTTGACCATCAGGAATAGAGTTGCATCGAACATTTGTACATAGACGTTTTATGAACATAAATTTTCAGTTCTCTAAATTAAAGTATTCAAGAACAAATACTGACCTGCGATTTCATGTTTAACTGAGTAAGAAACTGCCGAAGTGCTTCAACAATAGCAGAGTGCTAGCGCCATTGGATCCGCCCACCAGTAATGTCAGTGATCACTGCCTGGCCTGGTAACTGCATTAGTTGCTCGTGCACTGCTAGCCCTAGGGAAATTAAACATAATAAATGACTACCCTGAAATATTCATGTTGCGAAAAGCACAAGTCCATGGAAGAGAGAGTCTTGGAAAATACATGTCCTGTGGAGAAACTTAGAGGCTAAGGAGCACGGAGCTACTAAAATGTGTGTGAACGAGCCAGCGTGACTTCAGGCGCCGCGTCATTTCCGGGATGAGAGAGGAGAACTCGGCAGAGATCTTGTCAAATTCTTGACTCAGGAAATTGTAAACAAACTAGTATGAAAACTTTAAACCACTAAGTTTTAGGATTACCTCGACAGATAAGGTATGCAAGCATTATGGAAAAACATATGTAAAAATTCAATATGCATTTATCAGGATTATTTACAAGGGTTTATCTTTGCTATGAATACCTGTGTTATTACTAAGAAGCACCTAAAAATATTTTAATGCCAAATTTAAAGACAGACAAATGAAAAGAGCATTATTTTACAAAATTAAAGTAAAATTGGCTTAAGAAGCATGAATATGAGCTTTAATACTGGAGGATGATTAGATATGTAGATTGTTACCTCATACCCAATTATAAAGCTAAAATGTAGTAAAATAAAATTGAAATTTAAAACAGTCAGGTAACATTTGCTTACAATATTGAAAGTTTTATTTGTAAAGGTAAGAAAATATATAACTATGTATGTATGTATATGTTGTACATCCATACACACATATTAAAACCCACATAAATATAACTTTTTGTAGTTGAATAAAAGATTATTGTCTTGTGATGTATGCTTTTAGTTTGATGTTTATCTAAATATTTTAAAATAGGGAATGTATAATTATCACATAATGCACATTATGTCACATTTCCTATGTTCTATTTTGCATGCTTGCCTTTAAATTATATTTTGGAATGAAAACTCACCCTGATCATAGAAAATTGCATATATGTATGTATTATTATTGTCCTTATAGTATAACATTTCATAGACACCTTTCTCAAGTAATAAGAAAAACAACATACTGAATATTTCCAAATTATTATTGCAATTGTCATATATTTTTCTATAGGTTTACGTGTACTTGAATTTATCAAAAAAAGATTTTTGAATATATACTTAACATTTTCTCTACAGTTGGCTTCTGTGAGCATTATAGCATGTTACAATTTAAAGAACACATGCCGAAAAGAGAAAATAGGTCACTGTTCAATTTTAAACTCTTCTTCCACCATTAGCATTTGCAACCAATTCTTTTCTTTTCCTCTCCCTCTTTCTGTTCTGTGCTGTTATGTGTATATTTTAATTACAATATACACAGAGTGTAAAATATTTCACTTCTCTCTATTTGCCCTTATACTTTTCTTTAAATGTAGCACATTTTACTCCATTAAAAAAACCTCCACCAGAAATAAGTTTAGTTGCATTTGATGCCATTGATTGTATAACACTGGTTTCCTCTTGCCCCACTCATTTATTGGAAATATGTGTAGAGAGCCTGTTACAGATACAGCAATGAGCATTGGTTGAATGATGATGAAGAACAGAAAATATCTTCATGCTTCAACAGGATCTTTCAAGGGGACTGGCATTAAACAAACATTTCTTCCTTAATATGCTATTGTAATGTTGTCACCTGGCAAATGTGCTTGCTAAGCGTGTTCTATTTCCATCATCTGTTGATTCCACATATATTTATTATCACTCTGTTCTACTATAACTACTTGGAATGAAATGGAATGCAATTATTAGAGAGACGATTTTGAATGTGGGCATCCTTTTCCTCTTCCTATCACACTGGGTTGATTTGTTAAATTTGAATTGCTAGAGTTGCTTATGTGGAATTTTTTTCTGATATTTAGGTAATGTGGTAGCCAAAATGAGTCCCATGGCAAACAAAATTGCAAAATAACTATTCACTGAAAATTCCCTAAATCTTCCCCCAGTATTTTTTTCATTATTCCCATGCTTACTACATTTTCATACTACGACTGCCATTTTTTTTCTACTTTAACATGACCGCAGAAATTGCACAATCCTAAACTTTTCAAGACAATTATGTTTCTCAATAATTATTTCTTGGTTCACACTGGTCTATAATTAATTCATGATTTTTTTGTAAACCTGAAAAATACAGTTCTAAATAATGCAACTATTTGGCCGTTACTTATTTCCTTCTTTATATCAGCAATCTTAATTTTCAGTGAGTATGCCTTACCTACTATAGACTCCATATTAAGATATAACAAGATGCAAAATAAAACCAAATTCACATTGTTATGCATTTTGAAATTGAGATGAATCTCCAAAATGTAATGTGTTAGTGTATGCTGTGAGCATATTCTGAAGTGAACATAGCTTATTATGTGTATTTTTCTTACTGATAATTTAATTAAAGGCCTCACATGTGCTAGGCCAATGCTATAAGATTGTTCTAAGTACTCAGTCATTATCACTTATTTTTTTAAGCTTTTTAAATGGGTCCCTCTAAGTTGCCCAAACTGGACTTGAATTTAAGATACTACTGCCTCACCCCACACAGTAGTTAGGATTAAAGCATGCCCCTTCATGCCTGGAATATGGTAAAATATTTCTAAAATAGACACGTAATTCAAAGTAAATGTATTATGGCTTTGCTAAATAAAATGTCAAGAAATGAAATGTGTGTCTCTATGTACATGAGAAAGAGAGGAGAGAAGAATAAGTGTCTGGGATAAACCAGTTTTGCGATAGATTGTCCAATCTGATGAATGTTAAAATTGTACAAAAAAATCTATGCAATTGCATACATTATGTTATAAGAAGCACCATACAGTAACAGTTCAGTACTGGAAGTGAGAAGATGCCATGGCAAGTATTTTATTTTCTATATATTTTAATTTCTCAAATGAACAAACATATCTAAAACAATCTCATGTCTGCTATGACTCTTAAAACACAAAGATTACTTTGAGAAGAGTAAAATACGGACTTCCAGGAAAATTTTCAAATCACAGCACCTTAGTATCAAATCTAGAGTTTTATGAATTAAACCTTAGTAATAATTATATTGCCTTTAAGGTCACCTTAAATTTTGCTAACTTACCTGTTTCGTTAATTGCATACTCACACTGATTTTAAATTGTGGTGGTGCATGCTTGTAATCTCAGCATCTGGAGGGCTGTGGCAGGAGGATCACAAATTGAAGCCCATTCTGGGCAATTTAGTGACAGCAATATTATATTTTAAAATTTTTAAAAAAACAGTGACATTGTAAAAAAGGCAGGAAATGTAACTCACTGAAAACACTGGGTTTAATCTCTGGTACTAGAGAAAATAAAAATAAAAATATTGTTTTGTGTATTCACATCATTAATGGACAGCAAATTTTAGGTTAATAAAGGATACTAGTACATATATTCACTCTAATCCACAATTTAAATTATTTTGTCACTCATAATATAATGTGGTAATGGCAATTGATACAGCTGGGTCCAAAATAATTCTATTCATACTCTACACATGCGTGTGTGTATATGTGCGCTTTCAACTCTCTTTTAGGAGAAATTAAAAATATTATGATGGTCCCATTTCAAAACAATGATCATAGCTACTGGTTTCTCTTCATGTTTATTTCTATATAGAATTGCTGTTTAAAAAATAAATGATCATTCAAATATAAACACATAAATTTTTCTACACAGACTTAAAACTCCTTAAGTGTTAAAAATACTCCAAAGATAAAGTAACTCTGAAATCGTGCCCACTGGTCTCCATTTCCTTGTGTTCATGTTGTCATATAATCCTTTCCTTTGAATACAGACGGGGCTTTGTTTTCCTAAACAAACTACGGCAAAAGTGATGACGTTTACTTTCAGAGTTTAGGCTGAAAAAAAAATGGAAATACTCATCTGGCTTGGAGTTTTCCTCTCTTGGCCTCTCACTTTGATGGAGGTGGTGGCTGTGGCAGGAGCAGCACTGGGAACATGAGGCTTCCCATACTGCAAGAGGCCAAGGGAGGACTGAGGCCTCCAGAAAACAGTGGAGGAGAAACCAAAGTCCTGTGTACAAATGTGAGGAGCCAGAGCAGGAGAACAAGCATATTCGTGAGCAGGAATGCAAATTCGCCTCCAACCTGAGACTCTACAAGGCTGTGCAGTCCTCACCTTCCACCGACATTGTAGCCTCTTGCATGATCCAGACCAGAAATTCCGGTATGGCAACTATACGGTAATGTTTGTTGCTGAAAGTCACTGAATTTTCCTACAACTTGTTACACAGAAATAGAGTTAATGGAGTAGCATAAGTGTGAACCCTAAATGCTTGCCTGAGGTCTAACATGCTTGGCAACACTAGAGAAAAAAATAAAATAGAAAACAATTCTAAGAATCTCAATGGTAGTGAGGGTCTCCGTTGAATACAGGATTCTTAGTACACAAAGATAAAAATCAGAATGTCAATTGCTCAAAGGGTACCTGCACCATGTTCCCAAGTGTACCTAAAGTAAGATCACTTCTCTTTTAAAAGGTTAACTAAGGGCTAAGTGTATAACTCAGTTGCACAGCACCTGCCTGGCAAGTGCCAGGTCATTCGTTCGAGTCCCAGAACAACAACAATTAAAAAAAAAAAAAAAAAAAGGAAGAGATTAGCTTAATACCTAGACTTAGTGTTTAATTATCAAAAGAAATATATAGGCTACTTAATAATCAGCAAATGTTCTTATTTCAACAGCTCTTCAGGTAGGAAGGATTGCCTGTAATTCTAGCATTTTAGAAAGGTGAGGCAGGACGTGCTAAAGTTGGAGTCCAGACTAGGAAACGTAACATCACCCAGTCTCAAAATTAAAAAAAAAAAAAAAAAAGGCTCGGGATAAAGTTCGGAGTTCAATTCTATGTACTGGCAAAGGGAGAAAATGTGTTTCCACGCTGAGTAGCAGAAAGCTTCAGTTTCAGTTTTTGGTTAGCCTGCATGCTATTAATCTATCTTGCAACCAGATAAACTATGTGCATAAACAACTGGTGGTATATAACAAATCTGCACTTAGGTAAAAACATCTGTATTATTTCTACTGTTGAAAGAACAAAATAAAATCTTTTGAAAATGAAACTCCGTTAGTATCTGCTATACTGAAAACTCAGAACATTGTCAGTATTTCAGTTGCGAGTGTTTACTGAAGTCGTAATACAGATTGATTTTTCTAATTAATTTTATCAGTACAATTTCGACATCCATAATGATCACATTCATCATAAGAAATTTGTGCGTCTGCATAGCATATCTTCATTCTTCTTTTTTCTCCATTCTTCTCCCTTCCCTTGAATCCTTGCTCTCCTCTCCATTCACAAAACTTTCTTTCTATTGTTTTCTTTCCATTCTTTTATTTTTTAATCCCTATTTCGCCCTCCTCATTCCCATTACAATTTAAACATTTTCTTCCTACATTATATGCGCACACAGAGAATCAATCCTTCAAAATAGTTTTATTTTGCTGTATCTGATTTTACTGCTGTTACTTTTTTAAAAAAACACATATTTAAATCCCTTTAAATAAAAATACCTTACATTATCTAGTATTTACACTGCTTTAGTTGGTATCACAAATGTTGTACTAATATAAATACATTCTGTTATTTTGCTTTATTACTAAGGTGCTACCATTACCTCTTCTACAGTGAAGAAATGAGATATACCTTAGTCAAGACTGTCCATCCATTACGTGGCAGAGCTGGAATTTTTCTCATGATTTGTAGGAAAATATACAACTCAAAATATGATTTTAGCATGCAAAAGTAATATGAATTAAATTTATACATTTTTCAGTAAAGCAATAAAAGTTTTTGAAGGTAACCAAGTGATACTTTGAGATAACTATCAGTGAATAATATAAAGAAAGAATGAGATTGCTTCTGTTAGAATTGATCTTCCTGTAAGAAAAAAGTGATTGATATATTCAACATAGTCATTTAGAACATTTTAGTAAAGGAATTATTAAAGACTTAGGGATTCAACAAAGCAATAATGGTTGGGAAGTTGAAGTGAGAAGATTTTATGATTCCCTTATCCCTGAGGGTAAGAGGATTTGAGAATCATCCCAGCTTGTCTGGCACTCACTGAGAAGACTATGTAGCTGGAGCTGGGGCCTTGGTTAAGGAATGCAGAGTGAGGAAATAAATAATGCAATGCCTTCCCCAACATACACCTCCTGATGCTTGGTGGTTGTTTCCTTCTGGCTAAGGTCAATTTCAAGAAGTCAGTGATAAGGTGCTCTGGTCATAGTGCACAAAGATTCAACACCAAGACCAGACAGGGTAGACATGAGTGGAAGCTCACACAGGATATCCTGAGTAGTTTATTAAATCTAAATTTGTATATACTATCACAGTTGCCATGGAGTTACATTTAATCCCTGTTTTGTCTTTGGAAACCATAACTATGGATCCCTATTCATTCAATCCGAGTAATTTCTATATTACTCTTTAGAAAGACTTGCAAAAATAATCTCCATAATTTTCCCTCTCATCTTTTTTCCTTGTAGTTCCCTGAATCTAGAATCTAACAAAGGATTTCTTCTATCATTTGAAGTATGATCTGCTCTTGTTAACAATGTCCTGTGTTTTTCTACTTCAAAGCTAATTTCAGTATTGATCTAACTGATCATTCAATAGGTTTATAAGACACTACTTGATGCCACTCCCTTTCACCTCTTTCAGTGATCATGAGGTTTTTCATTGTATTTGTTATAATAACTGTAGGGTCTGGGATAATATAATCTCTTACATTATAGACAATGGTATTCTGTATATTATGTTTTTGTTTCATAGTTTTCTAGCACAATATAATCTTATTTATGAAAACTTTTCAAAACAACAACTTTTGATTCAATTTTCCATCCTAATTTTCATTATGATTTCCATTCTAATCTTCATTATGTCTTTTGCATGCTGTTGGCCAGACAGGTCTTTGGGATGGACTCATGGGCCGGTGGTCACCAAACCATACCCAAAACTCACCTGCTATTTGCTTTCTGTTAAGAAAGTTTTGTTGTATATTAATTATGCCCATTTGCCTATGAACCTTGTTTTAAAACCTCATGAAAGAGTCGAGAGGTTGGGACTGGAGACATGACCCAACCAAAACTTAATATTTAGCTGTTTCCCTAAACAATTTCTAATACTTGACTTGACTTTGGTTATTGCTTTGGGACATTTCTTCTTTCCCCTGCAGCTCTACACCCTATAAATTTTTGTATGAGTATTTTCACTTGTATTCAACTCAAAGTTAGTTTTTACTCTTCACAAAACTTCCTTTCCAAACACATGTTTAACTTACAAATAAATTTGTTTAATTTCAAATGTGCAGATTTTTCCAGAGATGTCACTAATTTTTAATTTAATTCTATTATCAGAGAATATAGTTTGTATTCTTTGAGTCATTTTAAATTTACTGAGACTTGCTTTACATTTTGAAGTGTTATACACAGTTACAAGTTTTCTTTCTGCACCTGAATTCCTATCTGTTGTGCCACATAGAATGTTCAGTCAATGTCTAAAATACTCAATAAGGTCCATTCTATTTATAGCATTATCCAAGACTACTATATATTTGTTAATTTTCTGTCTTATCAATTATTAAAAAATAGATGCTTTGTTAATTGTAAATTTCTTCCATAGTTGAATCAAGTTGTTCTGTATACTTTTTGAAAAAATCATGCTATTCGGAACACAGATTTTTAAGATCGTTATAATTTTTTGGTTACTTGATGCTTTGTCATTATAATGTGACTGGGTAATATTGTTTTTACTTTGAAAATACTTTTACATTCAAATGTAGTTTTTAACATTGCTACCTTTAGCATCATTTTTTATTATATTTTAGGTATATGTCTTATTTTTATTTGAAGATGTAGATCACTGACATTTAAGGAAGTGTTATGCTTTACTCTCTAGTAGCATTTCCACTGTTTGCGTGTCATTTAAACAAGTCTGTTAACAAAAATTTTAAAGTTTTCCTTCTTTCATTAAAGAATCTCTTTGTTCTCTTTTCCTAACCAAAGTTCTTCCTCTCCCACACTACATGTACTTCTGGGTTTGCAGTCTTACCTACCAGCAGTCTGAAAACATCATTCCACCCTTTTGGTCTCCAGAGCTTCAGTTGAAAAATTGTAGAGTTTAAATCATAGATGCACTGTAGAGAATTCATTGGTTTGTGAGGGTATTTTCAAAGTTTCTTTGGTTTTCCCAAGCATCTGATTGTGATGTGTATGGTCATGTTATTGTGTGAACAACCTTCTTTGGAATTCATCTAGCTTTATTCCATGAATTGTGACTTTAACCGAACTTAGGAAGGTCTTGCCAAATCTGGCTCAGAATTTGTTTCCTTTGTCTCAATCTCTTTCTCCTCTTTATATATGATTTCAAAGGCACAAATACAATAGATTTTAAATGGTTTTGTTAGCCCACAGAAGGTTCATTCATGTATTTCTGTATTTGTGGCTTGTTCACGTATTTTCTCACTGATCTCCCTTTTGGATGATTTCTATTTATTTTGCTTTTATTTCACAGACTCATTTAACTGTGAGCCTTGTTCTGATATGACCTCTGCTTAAGAATTTTTTTAAATAGATACTTTGTTTCTAACCCATCAATTTACCATTTGTGGTTTTAGTTTCTATCTGTATTGAAATGTCTGTCTTTCCTTTTATTTCAAGAATGTTTACCTCAAGAAACACAGTTATTATAGATGTTTTACATCTTCATTCATAACTAACATCTGAAGTTTGGGAGAATGGGGTTGGTACCAGTTAACTGTCCTACCTCTTCCGCAAATATTTTGCAATTAGTATTTTCTTTTTGTCTGACATAAACTTCTGCAGTAAGTGATTGTAATTAATACATCTGATACAGAAACAAGTTGTGCCCAAATCTGACACTATGTGCTTCTTGAAATGAGGACATAATGACATTTCTTTTATATTCCTGCCAAAAACACAACTTAAATTTACATGTGAGTAAATATCAATTGAACTGAAATTGATAGTCATGCTGCTTAATAATTTGCTGTTTTTCAAACATGTAAAGATGAAGAAGATAAATGGTAAGTGACATAGTTTTCCAGATTAAACACTTCTTTTGTGTATTTAAGTGATAATTTTTATAAGTGCAAATATGCCATTAAGTTTTTTAATCTATCAGTGTATTGTTGATACCTTTAATATTCACTTTTTGCTTTTTAACACTTCTTTAATTGTTATTTTTAACAGTTCTATGCAATTCTTTTGCATTCATATTTTTAAATGAGTTTTTTATAGCAAAAACAATCTAAATTAATTTCGCTACTCACCTTCCTTAGAAAGAAAAAGAAAATCACCAGGTTCAGGGGATGCCTATTCAAGAAGTTACATGATTAAAAATGAAGATACAAATGGGTCAATCACAATTTTGTTAGCTTACAAAAATGATGAAGTTATTTACTACCAGCATAGTACACTTTATTTTGTGAAATAAGATGATAAAGACATAGCTAACCTCAAATAGATCTTATTAGAGAATTGGATTTATAACAAGTTTTTTCAATAAGCAATGATCAAAGCCAACTTTCTTTTCAGAATAAAAATGCAAAGCAAGCAGAAAAATTTTGTAATATATATATATCTTACAGATGTTAAAGGTTACATTGATTTTGAGGTATAAAAGGAAGGTATTATAAAAATTAGTGTTCTTTCTGAGAGTATTATTGCCTTTTTCTAGCATTTGCAATTTCAGACGCATCATTTGCATTTTATTTTACACTTATATTAAGTGTTTCAGAATTTTTTAACTGTAAAAAAACCTTATTAATTAATATTTACAGTATTATGATTATAAATAGTATTTATTATCAAACCTAATTAATTTAATTGGATTGACTACCATCTGTTTTCTTCTTGGAATGTCTCCAGACTTTTCTTATTTTTGGTGCTTCCTAATTTTTTAAATGTACTTACTTATTTCCTCTTTTAACAACTTCAATGTAATCTTTTACAAAAGCAATAATTATATAAAACCAGTCTGTCTGTTTGAATAAAATTTATTTATATATATAATATTGTTTTTCTTAAAGACTCAATAATTGTTTTGTAAAGAAGCAAAAATGTGGGCTGTGGAAGTATTTATGAAATGTTTCCTGTTTTCTTTTATAAAGCCACTACCGTCTTCAAATGGACCCTGACTAATGATCAAAAATGATGATTCAATTAACAATGTACTCACTCAAGGAATTATTTTACAAAAATAATAGGAAATGGCAAATTCAAGGTGTCTAAAATGTTACATAATTTGTTGCTGACTTCCTGATAGTGAATCTGTATTCTTTACAAAATCTGTCAATTTATTTAGATGGTTAATAGATATATACAGAAAACAATTTATCTGTTTCTTTTATCAAATTATTTTCATCAACTTCTCAAGGACTTCAATTTCCCATTGGAAAGGTGGGCCAGAGCATGAGAAAGTTAAAGGTAAGACAGCAACAAAGATATGTGGGAAAGAAAGGCAAGCAAACAGAAAAAAATAGATCAATGAACAGTCTTCAGAAGTCCTTATGTGTCCAGTGGTTCCAGCAACTTTATTGATCTGTCACCCCTCAGTATGGGTTGAAGGTAAAAAATCATTTAGTATTCTAACAGATACAATGTTTTAAAATGACTTATTTTCAATGCAGCATTTAAAAGAAAATCTTAATGACTTAGTGAATTTGGAAAATTTGTGTTTAATATTTTACCTCTATTAGAGAATGACTGAGATAGTGATTGACCCAAAAAACCTAAAGCCATGGTGAGAAATAAACATTTGTACTTTTTGAAGGTAACAAAGTCTTCATTGGTCAGAGGATCATCACTTCTTGTTAGATAGAAGCACGAGGTAACAATTAGACTAAAGTTTAATTGCTTTTGCCAGCCAGGAATCCTGGCACAGACCTCTAATGCCTCTTTGGGAAGTTGAAATGGGAGAATCCAAAATTTGACTCTGACTTGGCCAATTTAGCAACAGAATAAAACCCTGCCTCAAAATTTTAAAATATATATATATATATATATATATATATTACATAAAATATTAAAAGTGATCTAAATGTGGGTCAGTGTAAATGTACTGAGCATAATCCTCAATATAGCCCACAGCAAAAACATGCTTCCAGGGCTTGGATCAATAAGACACAGGTGTATAATTATGTAGGAGCTTTCATTAGGTAGGCTTATAGGATCAGAGGTAGGAGAACACACATTAAGAAGATGGAAGCCAGGGAAGAAGACGGATTAAGAATATAGCACCAGTCTAAGCTCAAGGCCCTGAAAGCTCACTGTAGAGATCCCAGTACAAGTCTACACTGGAAGTCAAAACAAACAGGACACTGATATCCAAACCGGATGGCAAATATAGAAACTCTGACAAAATGGGTGTACTTCCTTTTTCCTTTTTTTAATTCAGTCCAGGCTATAGGTCTATCTGGGATAGGTCCTTCCCCCTTAGTTTTCTAGCCTACCTGACAGTCATACACTGACATGCTCATAACTGTGCAAAAGTTGGGTCTGAACAGTAAACTCGTACCTGGATACCTGCATGGAGGATTGCAACAGCTGATAAACCTAGAAGAACAGAAAGCAAGAGGAATGAAAAAGGGGCCTAGCTGGGCCTGATGAAATTGTGATAGGGTAGTTAGTCAATAAATAACAGTATCTGGGGGCCTGGAAGACAAGAAACAGAGGCAGAGCTGCTTCTCTATGTCACCAAATTATACCTGTCTCTCCTTGAATATACACATCATTTAGGACTTGGGTCAATTCTTCCAGTTTCTCAACCAGACAAAGAATTTCTTCTTTCATTTGAAAGAATAAGGGCTCATGGGGAAAAAGAATAGGGAGTTTCACCCCCCCCCAACCCCCCCCCTCCCTGTAAGCAACCTGCTGTTTTGGAGGTCTGGCTGGATTAATAGCAACCAAGGAACATCAACCAACTTTTGTTTTGTAGATTTGGCCAGGCCTCTGGGCAGCAACCCAAGCATCTCTTTATAGAAGGCAATGTAGCAAGTATGGGGGATTCTCTTCTGTCTTGTCTTTTATTATTAATAAAATATTAAAAAAAAAAGAATAGGGAGTTTGTAGTCTGATACACATCCCGAGGGATGAAGTCTTAAGTTCCTACTCGGAGATTCCATTTTACCCCAGAAAAAAATGGCCATTATCAAGAAATCAATTAATAACAAACGTCAGCAATGCTGTAGGGGCAAAGAAACCCTTCTATATTGTTGGTGGAAATGTAAACGAGTACAATTACTACGGAAATCAGTATGGAAACTGTTCAAAACACTGAAATGAAACTCGCTTTGTCTCAGCTATTTCCCTTCTAGGTATCTTCCTCAAAGAGTAAAAAACATCACATTATATTTATGCATGCATATCTATGTTTATAGCAATGCAATTCATAATAACTCCCCAATAACTCCATGGTCTAAAATTATATCTTTTAAGGATGTGAAACCTCATTAAATCAATAATATTTATAGCAAAGTTTTACAAGACCTGCAAATAAGAACTATTCAGTGATGAAAGTATTTTTTCATGTCCTCTTAATTAATGAAGCCAACTGTAGTGTTGAATGCCTATAATCCCAGCACTTTGGGAGTCTAAAACAGGATAATATTAAATTTGTCCTAAATCTGGGCAACTTAGCAAATAGCAACCTATGTGTGCACTAACTGATGAATAAAGAAAACACAGTGATTACACATAATGGAGTACTACTCAGCCATAAAGAAAGATAAACTTAAGTCATTTGTAGGAGAGTGGATATATATATATATATATATATATTTATTTATTTTTTTTGGCGGCACCAGGAATCGAACTCACAACCTCGCACCTGCCAGGGCAGGCGCTTAAACCACTGAGCCAACCTCCCAGCCCTGGTTTTTTGAGGCAGGGTCGCACTATGTAGCTCAGGCCACTCTTGCGCTCGCGTTGTAGCCCAAGCCGGCCTCGAACTCACAACGCTCCTCCTACCTCAGCCTCCCGAGTGCTGGGATTAAAGGCGTGCGCCACCACGCCCGGCTGTGGATATATTTTTAAGACCATAATATTAGGTGAAATAAATCAGACACAAAAACATAAATATTGATTCATTTATTTTGTATGTGAAACCCAGAGTAAAGATAAAGAGCAAAACAAAAGATAGATGATAGAAAGTAGGGAGACAGATCTTCTGAAATGGGAAGGGGATCAAGAGATAAAAGAAGAGGAAAGGGAGAGGATGGAAAGGGGATGAAAACTGGAATTAAGAAGTGCTATGCACATGGACCAACTCCGCATGAGTAATATAAATATTATGCAATGCAAACATATACTAATAAAGGAAGAAATTAAGTAAACTAAGCAAAGATTAAAGTAACAATTTTTCCCCACCCACGCCCTGCATATATATAGATGGGGCTGTCACTATGTGTGTTTATTGAAATGAAGAAAATATCTAAAAATCTTTTCATCATCAATATGCATTGATGCATTCTTTTTATTTGTGAATATCTCAATTATTTTTGAACCATTGGATGTGATAGACAGAAATGAATACTGTCACAATAGTTTTTGTTAGGCTTGATAAACTACAGTCCATCTGCTGATTCACAGAAATTTTCAGAGGCTGTACTCTTTCCAAAACTGGGAAACACCCGATTTTCAAAGCACGAATCCTGTGAGTGAAATAAAATGTCACTGCAGTTTGTTCACCGGTTTTTATTGGGAAAAAGCACAAATAACATAAACGTAATGAAAAAGTCCGGGGAAGATCTATACACCCAGCTCTACATCCAAAAGTCATTTTGCTATATCTTTTTCAAAAGTTCTGAACCATTTTAAAGGTAGTAGCTACTGTTATAAAACTTCACAAATAAATATTTCAATGTGCCCCTTTTAAAAACCAAGCTATTTACTTGCCTAATCACATGATCATTGTAAAAGAAAATGAACAAGATGCCCATATTATTTATTTTAACTCTATTATCAATTGTCTCAAAAACAATGCCTCATACTTGTTTACTTCTAGTGAAAATCCAAAGTCCTCATAATATATTGTCATGCCTTCCATCTCTTTTATGTAGACAAACCCATTTATTAATTTTCAATAGTGTTAAATCTTTGAAAGACCTTTTCAGTTTTCCTATAAAATATCCCAAACTGCAGACATCTCTGTTTTTTTCTGGTACTGTCATTGGTTTCTTTAAACTTTCATTCCTGTGAACAAAGTGTTAAATCTCAGACTTTATTTAGATTCAAAACAAGCATTTTTTGCATGCATATTTTATGGGTGATGATCTCCCTTCATTTGGCAACACACTGGAAATATAGGTTTAGCATTTTTAGTTCTGTTAGGATTAATCCCACTAATCTCAATTTTTAAAAAAAATTCATGCATTGTTTCATTTAGAATTTATTGAAGTGTATGAAGTCTTATTTTGGGGTTAAGCAAATATTTTTTACCAAAAATTTTTACTTTTTTGTCTTATTATTCACTTATAATCCTTCCCTGAATATTTTATTCAATTGTAATTCCTTCTACATTTGTTAGCAGGTATTCTTCTGTTTTAAAATTATCTCCTAGAATTAAATATAGTTTGTTTTAAAAGACAGGGGAATTCTTGACAAATATCTTTAATCATTAAATTTCCACAAAAGAATGTAATAATTGTTTCCAGTAGACGTTTGGAAGTTCTGTGTGTTTGTTTATACATGTGTGAGACCATATTACTGTTGATGTATTTCTTCTGGAGGATTTTAGATTCCTGCCATGTGGTAGTCACATGGAACATCTTACTTTCTATGGTCAGTGAAGTATGAACACCTTGCTCTGCTGTCCCTCAGTTGAAGTAACTAGCAAAGTCCTAGATCCAAGCTATTCTGTCAGCTTGGCTCAAGTATAAATGCAATATAACGCATATGACATGTAATGGATATTTTGGGTAACCTGATCTAATATGGACCAATGCATGTTAACTTTTAAGTGTCATTTTAAATTTTGTTTAGTGTGTATATATTTATGTCTTGTACAATTTTATAAATTATGAACATAAGATAATCATATTTTTTGTTAGTGGTCAAACAAAAGAGAAGACAGCAAGAGACATTTGGATAGGAAAAATGGAGTATAGTATATAAAATGTCACTGAGAGGCTAAAGAAAAGTAAAATTAAAAATTGACCACAGAATCTGTATATGAAGGTATAAAAACTTTTAAAAGATGTTTGTTTCAATAAAGTGATCTGAGCAGAAAATTGGGGAAAGAAAGTGGGATCTGTGGGTGCAAATCACAGTTTGAAGCATTTTTCCATGAAGTTGACAAGAGAAATGATAGCGAGGCAAAATCTTGCCCAAAGTGAGTTTTTTGTTTGTGTTGTTGCTTGGAAATTGAAACAATATTGTTCACACTATCAGAATCATGAATATAAAATTTGTCTTCGGGCCTTGATTTGATTTTTCTTACCCTAAACATAAAGGAAAAGAACTAATAAGAAATAGACTCCACGCACAACATACACAGGGAAGGGTTGCTCTAAACACATGGAATTGTGATCGTATAGTGTGGCCAGGGTAGTTGACGTAGTTTGTTCTGGTTGCCAAAGATACTCAGATTCATACTTTCATTTTTGTTTTTATCTGATTTTACCTGACTTTGGAGATTTCATGGTGACCAAGCATAGTCAAAATATACTGGTCTGAAATGTTGACATTAAAATGCTTCTCAGATAAATCAACCTGAACAGAAAATGACAAGACCCTGAGATTATTCTTTCCTGGAGCAGAAAAGAGAGAGGAGGGGACACTACGTTACAATTTGACTCTCATTTTCCAAAGTCCACAATAGCAGTCGTTTTTCTACCCTACTATCCTGCTTTGAAAAATGGACATACTAGTACTTTTGTGCTTTGGTGTGTTTTGTGATAGGTATTTTAACCCACAATCTTAAATTCACTAAAGCATTGGTCCATAATATGACTCAAGATAAAGGTGGCTTTGTTTTGAAGTCTAAGATGAACTATTATACTCTATACAGTGTTATATCCAAAGAATCATTGGGTCACACAATAGCAGTGTCCAGTGTTTATTAGAATAATCAATGCTTGATGCACATAGACAAAATCCAAAGTCTAAATCCCCTTTACCATTTTAATACAACATGGGGAAAATAAATGCTTTTATATAGTCTTTGAGATGGGTACCTGGACTGAACATTTTCTAGGATGAACAGGATGACTAAGGGTATGCTTTCCAGTCTCAACCAACACACTCTTTCCCAAGCACTCAGTTATGTCAGTTCCCATCACTGTAGCTTGAATGAACCAAGAGGACCCCTACTCCCTCAAGGTTTTTCCAACTTCACTGTTTATTGTTTTCCATCTTTCCATCATACTCCACTTTCTACTCCTGCTTCTTCTTTCCTTCTTGTTTTTCATTCTCCGACTCCTCTTTCCCCTTTTAAAATTTCCTTTCTCAAAGTCTCTCTTCCCTGAAAACTTAGACTTCCATATTCCTTTTAAGTTATTTCTTTCAGAACTAATAAAATAATCCTGGATGAATTATCAGTCTGTTTCTCCATGAAGTTCAACGCCTAACTCATTAGTTCAAAGTGCAATGACATAAACAGACTTACACTGGTGAAAATGCTTCCTCTTAGCTCTCAACAAAGTTGCCCTCTTCTCTGTTTACCAGACATGCAGCAGATTTTAGGGCACTCAGCCATCGTGTGGTTGGATTTTTCCTGAGATCATATAATGTTTTAAGGTAATGTACAAGGTAAAAAATTAAACATTATATATAAATGTATGTGCATGTATAATGCTTTTTCTATACCAAGAATTTCTTATCAACAGGATTGGAACACACTAATGAATGCTGTTCCTTATTTATTTTGGTACACTAATACTGTTTTTCAGCCTTGCTAAATACAAAGGTAGTATTTTGTACATTAGCTGTTCATCGAATCAATGACATTTTTGAGATGTCTGCTTTACCAAACTCTCTCCATTACTGAGTATGATTGTGATACACCAAATCGAAATGAAGTCTCTAAAATAATTCACGAATGGGTGATAAGAACTACAAATGAAGGTATTTCTTCACATGTTAATATTTTATTGAAACATATATTTTGATACACATGTGTCTACTTCCTTCCACAAAACTATAAGCCCCTATATATGAGAACTGTATCTAGCATAATTTTTTCCAGAATTTGAAACCATTTTTGACAAATATCAAAGAAATTTTTGTTAGAATCATGTCTGAGTTGATTATCACCATTTAATACATGCCTTAAAAAAATCAGCGGAAATAGCACATACTCAAATAAGAGAAAATTTGACATTTGGAGACATTTGTATATTTTTTCTCTCTTTGATGTAAAAATTATATACACAAACATATAGGTATATATAATACATAAACATCCATGAGTAAAAATATGGCATACACATTTTTAAAAATTTTACTCTTATAAATCCAGAGTCTACACTTGAGAGAAGAATTACACTAATTGCCCTTGCAAAATTCAAGTAGAATATTTACTCAAGTAATTTGAATATATTTTCTGAGAATCACAGTTATAGACATTCTTCCCTAGTGTGTGCGAAATTGTAGAAAACTGTACAAATAAGATTTTGCTATTATACTTTAATTTTAATTACAGTTGCTAATTTTAATTGCTTTTACCAATATTTAAAGAAATAATTATATGAATATGCATCTATAGTTGATCTTTACTAAAAAGATGATAAACATACAAATGTGGAATTAACAAAGAATAATGCATAATGATTACATGTGTAATACTTTCTTTAAAAGTCTTTCTACTATAATTATTCAAATTATTTAACAAAAATGAAACATTCTGGTATACAGCTGTGATTATTAATCATGATATTTCAGCTTCATTGGATTAAGAAACACTTAGATTAGGAAAGCTCACTCCTAGCTCTCTGTGGTTTGGGCAAAGAGAAGTATGTGGTCTCGAGTAAAATAAATTGTTTCTATTCACTCCCTCTTTGGCGTTATTCTCCTGTCCTACTCTCTCTACTGTTATGTACTGGGCAGCTTTGCTTCACCATGCCCTTCTGCCATTATCTTCTTGCCTTGGGCCCTGCCTATCATGTAGTGAATATCCTAGAACATGCTCTAAATTAAACCTTTCCTCCCTTCATTTTTGGGTGTTAGGTATTGGACTTAGCAGTGGGAAAGCTAATATAGGTAACTGAGAAATGGGATCATTTTTGTTCCTATACTTGATCATGTGGTTTAGATGTCTTTAGACCTACTTTGCTGAAGGGATTTGGAATGGTTTGAAGATTCAGGCTAGAAAATGCTTAGAATATCAGTGAACAGAGCCAGAAGGATGATTCTGCTCAAAGCTGCAGTCGTGGTCCAAGGTGTCCTGTTGACCACGCTAGCTGGACACTAATCTCAGCATTGTCCACGTGATGTAGTTTTACTGCCATGCAGAATATAAAAGTTGTGGGATCACAAAGTCTTCTGTATGAATTTCAATGCAAGGCCTGGAAAGTCAACCATCTGAGACAGTGGCATACGAAGCTGTGGGAATAACATCAGAGGTGCAGTGAAGGAATTTGTAGATGCCAGGAACATGGAACTTGGAGATGCCAGGAATCTGGAATCTCTGCCAAAGAGAACTAAAGCCTGAGAGTGGAATCAGTCTGAAAGAAAGACTGTATAGGTTGCAACCAACAAGTTCATAGAGGTGGGATTTTCCAAACCATATGGAACATACATCTCACTACTACGTGCCCCACTTGCCAGATATGAAGCTGCAGGACTTGAGGTTTTCCTTGCTAGATTTTGATCTTTCTTTGGTTTTATTCTTTTGTATCCCCTATTCTTTCATTTTGGAAGAGAATGATCACCCTGTGTAATTCTTCATCAGAATCTTCACATTTAAATAAATTTCACAGAGGTCTACTGCTAAAAGTTTGCCTTGAGTGTCAGAAGAGTTTAGATTTAGAGTTTAGAAAAGTATGAGAACTATTGAGACTTTGGGGAAGAGATTATTGTGTTTCTTATTGTATGTTAGGTAGCTGTATTATGCTGGGTGGAATCATAAACTTGTTATTATCTTTATTTTGAGATTAACTATGGTTTATGAAGGTGTTTGGGTACAAATTTGACAAGAGGTGAATTGTGATTGTTAATCTTGATATACCAAATATAATGAAGTAAGAAATATGGAACAGATTAGTAAAGCACTGAGTGTGTCTGGGTGGGTGTCTTGGTTACTCTTTACTTGTTGCTGAGACAAAACACCTGACACACAAACTAGGGAAGGAAAGGTTTATTTAGCTTACAGTTTTTGGAGGTTTTAGTCCACAATCAGCTGGCTCCAAGGCAGGGTGGCATGGCACAGGGACAACACTTCAAGGCAGCAGCCAAGCAAAAGCAGCCAGAGTAAAAGGGGGCAAGAGCAAGCCTCTTCTCCTCCTTTATATAGTACACAGGACCGCCCCCCCAGGGTGGGTGTAGCTTCCACAAACATCCTTGCCTTCCTTTGCATAGGATGAGGATGTTTACCAAGTAAGACCCCTGGCTCCCTGCTGAGTCTCTCAGCTAAACTTTTGACCTTCTCAAATTGACACAATGGCCAGGTAACTGCTTATGTTCTGCACCCCAGGATGTAGCTCTGCTGCCTTACTTAATTAAGCTGCTACACTTCTCAAGTTGACACAATGTATAAACCGTAACAGTGGGTAATGAAGGACTTTGGGAACTACATATTTTCCTTAGCCAATTCCTCTCCAGCATTCTTCCTCTGCTGAAATTCCTGGGAGATACGAACAGAGAAGCTTTGTTGCACACCTTTCCAGCAGGAAATTCAAAGTAGCTCAGCTGTTCCTTCCTCAGAACCTGCTGATCATTTACTGAATCTCCTAAAACATGATCTGTATTAAACTTTTCTTCCTTTTAATTGTGGTTGTTGGGTAATGTGTTCAGCAATGTGAAAATTAACACAATAGTTTAAACTTTTATAAGTTTTGATCATTTTTTCTAATTGGTATAAGATCTATATAAGATTATAAAGTATGCCATTAATAATAAAGTGATTGAATCCCAGAGATCATGCATTTTTGTTTCCACCAAAGGAATTCCTTTGTCAAGTCTTTTGCTGTGCTCATATTACTATAAAAAACAGCCAATTTAATTTTTAAACTTCTCTATCTTTTAGTGATTTCTCAAACGATGTTCCTCATATAACTGTTACAAGTTTTGATCCTTAACACAAATATTAAGTTGAAACTCACTTTTTTCAAGAATTACAATATTCTCCATGAATCGCTTATTTTTCAAGCTTTTGAGCTAAAATCTCATTTTTTCAAATAAGTCTTATGATGTATGCTATTTTTATCTTGTTCCACTGTCACTTATAAGTTACAAAGATTAGTGTTTCTAAGAAAAAAATTTAAAAAATTAAAGTATAAATATCAACTAAAATAATTGGGTTGTAATTTCCATAATGGTGGTTTGGTTTGGTTTGGTTTGGTTTGGTTTGGTTAAGTTTGGTTTGGTTTGGTTTGGCTTGGTTTGGTTTGGTTTGCTTTGCTTTGTTTTGCTTTGGTTTACTTTGCTTATTTTTATGGCTTTTGTTTTGTTTTGTTTTATCGGTAGCATGTGTAAGTTTTCTGATGGCCATTTAATTATTGTAAATATCAGTTATGTAAGATAAAACATACTTTAGAGATAAATGAAGCAAAGGCAATGATAAGATTATAAGAAAGCAGAAGGAATTACAGAAACCCCTAGGTGTTTTTCAATGGAAGTTAAATTACTGAAAATATTTTATCACCACAGCAAATGAAATGTAGCACAGAGCATATGTCAACAATGAATTAGTTCATCTTTTTTATGCATTTTTTGTGATGTGAATAAAATTAGCAACCATTTAAAATGAATACTCTAATAGCTATAAAAAAATTAAAGCATCAATAAAACAAAAGGTCCCAAGTAATAATTGATAAAGGAAGAGAAAATAAATTGTGGTTTAGAAGAGGAAAAGTAGTAAGTGGAAAAAAATTAAAGAAAAAAACATGTCAGTGAAAGATTAGATGAAATGGTGGTGAAATTTTTAAATGTGGGAGATAAAAAAGTCAATTCAGTAACTTTAAAATAAAAAAATGTATTACAGAATACAGTGCCTGCCAGCAGAAATTGTGTCTCTAAGATATACAGCTCTCTGTTGCGCCCTGACTGCGAGAAGACCAGAATGTTGGTACAGCTGAGCTACTTTGCATTTTATACCGAAGTGTGGTAGGGACAAGGATAGTGTTGATGAGACTGAAAATCTGGAGTCGTGAGTGAACAATGTTGAGCTAATAGAAAATGAATTTAGACAAGGCTAGAGGGGTTAGAGGCCATTACTGGTATGATTAGAACCAAGGAATATGTTCAATGGAACTTTAATGTAAGTAGAAAACACACGTCCAGTAATGGGGGCAAGTTATGAAACTAGACTAGAGAGCCACAGAGAGAGAAGTTACCTCTTTACAGACGTGTAAATGAGGCAGGTGTTTGTATCAAAGCCTGATAATTCATACTGGTTACAATTTCAAAAAGAGCTTAGGGCATGGTAGACACAACCATGCTGCCTCTCCAGAAAATGCCTTCAGAACTCTCTGATCAATAGTGTTTGATGTAAGAAATTAACTTTTGTATTTCCAAGGAACCAGGAATGAGGCAACAAACAAAACAAAACAAAACAAAACAAAACAAAACAAAACAAAACCCTGGCAATGGAGTCAGTCTAAGTTTGTATCTACATGATCTATAAAATGTATTTAAACTATGGGCTGGGAATTTAGCTCAGTGGCATAAGCACCTGCGTGGCAAGTGTGAGGTCTCAAGTTCAATCCCTGGTACCAAAATAAATAAGCAAATAAATAAATAAATAAACTCTATAAGTCACTGTCTTCATCTCTTGATTGAGAACAGTATCTACAACATAATATTTTATAAATAGTAAATTAGGTAATTCATATAACGTTCATGTAATGGAATCAGGATCATAATAAGTGCTAGTTTTTGGCTTTATTATATCAGATAATTTTACAGTGATACATCTGTTACAGTTTCTTTCTCATGAATGCAACAAAAACAATTGCAGAATATTTTATGAAATTGATTAGTCACATATTATCATGGAAACAACCTTTTTCCTCAGGATGCCCTACAATACAGCTCCATGTACATTTACTGTATTTCTGGATCATTATTAATTGTGCTACATTACCCTTCCCTCTCATTCTCTTTCATTGTGGGTCATCTCTTCTGTAATTTTTCTGAGTAAAGGGCTTTAATTTCATTTAAAATTAGTCTACATCTCTTCTGGGAACAGAACAGTTGGAGAGGATTTCCTGTGTATAAATTCCAGAGGTCCAAGGAGATCCTTCAAGACTTTATTAGCTCAAAGTTCCTATCCACCAAAATGCCGTATCTTCCAGAATCCCCAAATGCTACATTCATAACCTGTTGATTCATTTGTGTACAATGCCTTCTTGACACACTGTCTATAGGAAACTCACTCTGGATAGTCTTGTAAACTCTCTAATTAGCCAGCTGAAGGGAAGTAGAGATATGTTATCAAGATATAAAGGGAAGATAAAGAAACAGGATGAGGGTACTGAAACTATACACATTGCAAATGGCTACTAGATTGGGTTGATGAGTGAAAATACGAATCAGAATGGAGGAAACTGAAATTTTTCTTGAATTTTTGTTTTTATGGGATTTCATTGTGAAAATACCTTCTCAAGTACTTAGGTAGTATTTTTGAAAAATTAAAAGACACCATCATACTTGGTGAAATTTTAAAAAGTGTATTTAAAGTGAATCTAGTATAAAACAAATGAACAAAGCATGAATTTTAAACCTAAGCAAACAGAGATTAAAAATTCTTCTTTATGTTCATATTATTTGGACAAACTAAGATTCCTCATAATGTACAATAAATTTTGATAAGAAGTTAGTGTTGTATGGGTTCTTAAATTTTGTTTAGTTGGTTTTTAACATTTAAGACATAGATGGTATTCAATAGACAGTTGTTTTTATAAATTAATTGCTAAAATTTCAGTAGAGAAATTTTAAGGCAAAATAAACTTCTGATTATATTCCAGTTTCACCTTTCGCATAGATACCAACTCTAGGGATTTTAATTCCCGAGGTCACTGTCAGTTTAGGACCTCGAAAAAAATCCTTCAAATGATTGTGTGTATGACCCAGATTCTCCTTCCATTTCGGTCTTGTTTTCTCATTCTCATCTCTAGTGGGGAATGATATAAATGAAGGCATATCATTTCAAAATAATATTAAGCATAAGTTATAGTAAACTATTTTGACATGAAGAGGCAATCATCATCTTAGAAATAAAAAGTATTTTGTTGTGTACGTCCTGTTCTTGGGAAAATATGAGAATTCAGATCAACAGGTTTTTCTGATCTTGTCCACAAGCAATGATTTAGAATAAATTAGGGAACTTGAAGAAGTAGAGAGAGATGGTTTAAGAAAGTTCTATCAATTAAAAAAAAAAGACTCCTGGTTTTCCTTCTGAGACTGAGTCCACATGACCTGAAAAGTGATTATAACTGGCTGTTGACACAACTGAAAAAAAGGAAACGCATATGGTTACCACCTGTGTAGGATATGACTGCAAGATTGCATTTCCAGGATCTCTCTTTTGAACTGTTAAATTCTGAAGGAGTAACTATCTCCTGAATCATATTACAGTTTTAGAAACTATTAGAAGAGTGGTACGTAAGATTAGGTGTATGTGCCATTTAAGAAATAATAATTCCCAGCTCTTTGGGAAAGAAGAACATAAAGACACATATCTGAGCACAAAGAGCTACAGGAGTGAAAGTTTTTTTAAAAAAAAACACTTTTTTATAAAAATGAGAAAGACATGCAAGCCTTTATGGCTTTTATAAAATTCATTACAATGATTCATAGAGAAAGTTTTCTGTATGACATATCAGAAGTCCATGGAAAGTAATGCTAAGATTCCAGGCATCAAAGAGACTTCAATTTCTCATTCATAAAGAAATGTCACTCAGGAAATGCTTCAGCCAATGGAAGAATCACAGTCTACCTGGAATCCTATGCTGTTTACCAAGGAAGCAAGGTTTATAAATCTTAAGAAGAAAATAAGGTAAGCAATTGAGACTCTCTTCTATGTTACCAGGTTATAAAAGTCCATGACTTTTTTATAGGGCAATGTCCTAGGTATTTGTCTTCAGAGACTGAAATGAAATATTTTAGAAACTTAAGGACAACAACAACAACAAGAAAAGATTATGGAGACGTTAAATACTTGGTTTTAGGTACTCGTAGGCAGACTAAACAACATATTTGACTGCTCTAAAGAAAGTTTCCAATGAAATAAAAACAAAGTCTTCTAAATTCAAGTTTTTTTTTCAATTTTATTGTGAGGTAACGGATGATTTTATGAGAAGCAATGCGAAGAAAAGGTGTTAACAAAATCCATGGTGAATTCCAAAATTAATAACTTAAAAAAATAAAGAGGGAGTAAATTCTGTAAAAAATGCACCTTCTGGATTTGACGATAAAAATTTAAAGCCATCACCATTTCAATAATTTGGAATAGAGCAGTGGTGACAAGGGTGCTGGTGAGCATGTGAGGATAACTCATATTGAGAGGACAGGAAACAAAAACAGAAGCCAGCGAGGAAGTGTGATCTTACAGATCATGGGAGTTCTGTTCAATACATGGCAGAGTTATCCACAATTAATCTACTTATTTGTTCAGTTTCAAAACCACCAATGCTTTGCTGTTGTATCTTTCTTACAATTGCAAGCTATCATGCTCCAGTTTTATGGATGCCACATGAGGCACCTGAATCAGATACTAAGAGCTCAACCACTCATGATGATAGCAGTAGCCAATTGATAAGCATAATTTTATGTCAGTTCCCAAAGCACAATTCTCAAATGGCCACATGAAGAGAGATGGACGCAACATATGTATTTTGTAGGTTACATTAAAGAAACAGAATATGAGATAATAGAAGTGAAGATCTTTTATAAATCGTAGTAAAAACATTTACTCTTTTCTGTGTAGGCTGACTTTTCACCACATAAACATCCTAGCAAGATAATTGGGGGAATGACAATTAGTGCCACCACCTGCAAATCATATAGAAACACAAAAAACCCCACGAAGAACTGTCTTCTGTGAATATCCACCTCTTACATGTATACCATCTTCTTTCCTAGCAAAACTTTTAGTAGATACTTCTTTACAGTGTGCATATCTGCTTTATTTTCATATTTATTGTTTATAAGGTTACTATCAAAGGGTTCAAGCAAAAGAATGAGACAAGTCTGTAGTACTGGTCACAGTTGTGTTCACTGGAATCCTAGAACCAGCCAGATGGAAAGCTCCCATAGAACAGAGATGGCAAACCTTCTAGGGCTCTCGATGATACAAACAGCCCACTGTGGCACACCTGCCATAGGTTCAGCACCACTGCTTCAGACTGTCAGGTACCACCAGTGATGGAGAAGACCTTTCTTCTTATTTTTGTACATTGATCTTTTCACCTGGCCTGACGCAATAATACAGGGATGGAAGAATATATCTGTCATTGCACAGAATCTGTTCTTGGTTGCATGCAAAAAATCAAGTGGAATTCTATCATCTGTTCTCACCTTGAGTCTTATGGTAAAGTGTGAATGCTTTCATGGGCCAAGAGATTGTTCTTGAACACTTCTGCAAAGCGAGGATCAAATTTAATTTCACTGTTTGTAATTGAATGTCTCCCATTACATACAGACTGCTCCTAAATTACAAATTAATTAGTTTTTCTGGGAAGATCATCAAAGGCCTGCCTTACTTTGGAGAACTCTCCACAGTCATTTGAGAGGTACATGATAAATTAGTGTGTTTTCTTAAAACTTGAAAATCTCTTATCGCCATTCCCCAAGTGCAAGTTACTATGGTTACAGGGTGGTGACAAGTTAATGCTTGTCTGCTAAGCAAAAATACAATTCCACAGATCCACATGCTACCCCTGAATACAGTTAATAATTGTATCCTTAGAATTTCTGTGGCTCATAGGGGACCTACAACCTTAAGAGTCACAGTGTGAGTGTTTCCATGATCTGTACTCCAGCTAATTGGTACATTTCAGCATTTCCAGTGCAGTTCAAACAGAATAGGATTTGAGGGATTGTCTGACACCAGTCGGGCCAACTCATGCTTTTTTGTCTGTGGTAACAGCTGGGCCACATTTATTTACTACATAATAACCATGGAAAGGAGGGTGTAGAAAACATCTGAGGACTTGACAGTTGTTTTGCATGGGGAAGGCAGGAGCTAAGGCCATCCCTGCTGTTTCCAATAGACTCCATGGTTAGTTTTGAGGAATGATATTCACATCACAGTCAAACAACCGTATAGTAGAGGATAGAAGACTCACCACACAGTTATTTTGTAGTACTTTCCACATTTAGGAGAGGAACAAATTGTGTTTTTTTCTTCACGAGCAACTCTCTGAGGTGATTCTGAGAGATAAAGATCGTTTACCATCCTGTCTTATAGTATCTCTTAAAAACAAAGATATACACTAGATAACTTGGAGAATGTGCTCTCTTATTTGCCACAATATTTCTGTGTCCCATTTCATGAGCCATAAATTCATGTTTCTCCCAATCACTCCACACTTTCACCTGCACTTTTATTCATAAGGGTCTGTACATAAGAGACAAGGACACTTTATGAAACTCACCACATCCTAATGCTCTGTATTTTAAACAGCATGAATCATAGTGATGTGGTTTGGTGAATAGTGCACTGAATAAAATGTGGTCATTATGATGTAGGAACATGTCTATCCAGGAAAAATATCCAACTGGCCAAATTAGTATATAGTGTGAATCCACTGATCCCTATTTAGCCAGGCTACACATTGTAGAGCTTACTGGCCAGTCCAGCAGGGTAATGACATTAGAGAGAGAGAGAGAGAGAAAAAAGGTATTAGCTTCTGAAATCAACAGAACAGAATGCTAGATATTATAGTGGGTCTATGTAAACTACCCTTTTGGTCCAGAATATTGTCCAGGAAAAAAACGAATGAGATAGTTACTTGTTGAGGAAAGCCACATTCAGTGAGCAATGCCTTTTACTAAAAGTATGGATAAGCAGGAGTTGAGGCAGGGGGAGTCAGAATATCTTTGGGTTGGTTTTCAAAAAGGAGTGTCCATTTCTCGATAATAGAAGTCTGTGGGCAGTGTGGAATACGGAAAGTCTGCTGAATATCTTGGTTATGGCGTCATTGATGAGTAGGTTTTCTGATGAAAGATATTCCATTGTCAGATTGCAAATATCTCTGGTTCCAAAAGCCAAAAATGTAACAGTTTGGCCCCAAAGATCACAACAATGCAATCACAGTGAACCGGCCAAACTGCAGCAGCTACGCTGGAACCTGAAAATGGGTCAGTGACAATGAAACAGGAGTGATAGTTCCAAGGAGAGACAACCAGTAAAGGTTGCAAAGTATGGACAGAAATCAATGTAACGTGGCCCTTTTTGTCTCAGAAAAATAGGAACATGGATGGCAATATGAGTGGTGAAATTTCAGTCAGCTTGATTACTGTCCAACTCATGAGTTAACCCTCCTTAACATGGGGCTCTGCAAGAGGAAGCTAAAACGCTTCTGTAAGGAGCAGAGCTGGTTACCACAGTTCAGTGTACCCAAGAAGGCTGCACATTTGTAGGTCTGCCAATCTGTAAGAATGGACCTTCAGCACACACATAATTCCTAACACAAATTTAGTTGTGAAATCCATTGTCAGTCAATTCAGTTGTAAAATCTGCAAAAACAATTTGCTGAATTGACTCAAATTACTCACCTGTAAAATCCATTTAGCTTATTTTCTGTGAACTAAGTACTCCTGGCTATCAAAGAACCTGGCAGAACTGTAACTTGGGCATCAACATCAAACCAAGCCATGAACATCTGACTTTTTCCATGTCTTGAAATACCTTGAATGGGTCTATAAAATCTGTCTTCCCTTTTGAAACAACAAACCCTTCTTCCCCCAACTGGTGACACAATGTGGTCACTATTTTTTTCTATCAAATACTATAATTTGTTTCTCAAATTCCATAAATCTTCTGGCAAGACCCTTAATCTCTATCCCAAAAGCCACATGTATATCATGATCCCATCTTCATTACTAATATTATGGAGAGCTATGAAGGGTCTGAGAATTTGCTCTACTTGTAAGCCAATAAATTACTTGCCATAGTTTCCTGGATGCTATAAGAAAAAAACGAATAAATAAACTACTGGATCAGAGAGAAAAACTTTGCTAATCATAGCAATAGGAGCAGCCAACATTAATATTTTCTGCAACAGTTCTTTAAGTGCACATTGCTGCAGAGTGATGGGCAGAGACCCAGGGAACACCTCCACTCAGAGCGGGCTGCATTATAGGGCAGTAGGCCAGAATTTAGAAAGCCTCACTGCTTTCGAGTGAGCAGAAAGTATGCCTGCTTAGTGTTCCCAAGAAAGATAGTATCTCTAATTGCAATGCTATAAACAAACTTGGACTTTTGCCTTCAGAAAAAAGCCCTAACTTTATCTTCCAAAGCTGCTTACTATACAAACATTCTTTAAACGGTAGGTCAGAGCTAAAACAATGGGGTTTCCATGAGAAGAAATGGGAGTGATTTATGAAGAATTGTCCGCCAACTCCTAAATCATAAGGTTTGAAAAGTTATTACATTTAAGGTTTTGTCGTTAGCACTGAGAATACAGTGGTGACTTAGAAACAATTCTTGTCATGTAAGAGATAGCATTGATGGCATTAGCATGTTGGGGGTGGTGATGCCCACATAAAAATAAAAGCTAATTACACATACACACACACACACACACACACACACACTCACACTCACACATATGGTAATAGAATTGATAGGGATAAAACTACTAGCAAGAACTTAATCATAACAACAGCCCCAAGGCAACAATTGACTAGTAGTTCTAGTGTTACAGAAAATGAACGCCCCCAGCCAGTATACTTTGGTTTCTTAGTTGCTCAGGTAATAGTTCCTGTTCCTGTTCCAGTTCCCGTTGCTTTTGCCTCTTAAAATCAGTTGCTCACTGTGGTGCATAGCTGGTCACATTGTATAAACCAATCCATAACTGACAAGCCATTCTACCTGTGTACTTACTGCTTGCTTATCTCATATAAACCCTAGACCACCAGAGATCATGGTCTGATATTCTGGGAATGATCCTGATCAGTGCCCATCGAAGTAAAATAAATCTGCCTCTAAATCCTGGGTGTTGTTTCAGTGTTTCTGCTTGCCATTACACTAGTAGGTTAGCCTAACAACAAGCACCAGAAAATGCAACTACATAGCAAAGCAGGAACACTTACAGGAAGAGTTTGCCTTGAAAACAGAATGTTAGAAATCTACAGAGAAAGAAGTTCACACCTGGCAGACTTTCTGGCTATTTGGAGTTTGTTAGTTGCATCCAGGATCTATGACTTAGTAGCAAGTTGTTGCACCCTAAAACCTGTTCGCCCATTACAGAAATGGATCTGGAGCTGGACAGGGAGGAAAGTTAAGCTGATGAACAATCTATTCAAATTGTCTTGTAAGGCCCTCCTTGGGGAAATGCATTAAATTTGGAGGAGAATAAAAAAAAAAAGATCAGTAATAAGTAAGAGACTGGTGTCTACACCCCCTGCCAATTGGAGCCACTTTCACTGCATTGACTTTTACAGACCTTAGTCTAGGTCTGTAAATTTTGAATTTTGAATTTTAAGTATATGGAACTCAGAACTGTATCTTCTGTATCATAGAATTTGAGTAGTGGTCACAGATTAATATAGACAGTTAAAGGTTAAATTGATGAACAGAATCGGTCTCTGTCAAAAGTAGGGAAGAATTTCCCACATGAGTGTCGATAGATAATACCTGTGAGAATGAGCAGTACTGAGATACGCGTATATAGGGTGATGCTATACTCCTGGTATGAAGAATAAGATGGTTAACCTTCAATTCTTCTGGCTCTGTCAATGCTAGAGTAACAAGATTCTTTTCTGAAATGGCACATGTGTTCCTTTAAGAAAAGAAATTCGATAATCTTGAGGCTTTTATAGGTAAATGGAGGCAACTTGAGACTATACTCATAAGTGAAATAAATCAGACTCACATTTGTTAATATCGTATTGTCTCCCTAGTGTAAAAATAAATAATAATAATAACAAACTGAAAGAGTAATAAGATTCAAAATGTACAGTAGATATTGTAATAATGAGAGAGAAAGAAAGTACTCAAAAGGAAAGAACAACTGGGATGGGGGAAAGGAGAAACTGAAGAAAGGAAAAGATTATATGTATGTAGGCATACACATACAACTGTACGTATGTGTGCACAAGATAGATAATTATGCTACTAATCTCTGTTAGTTTATCCAAAAGAACAGTTTGTGCTGTCATTGTTGATTGTTTGATCATTTTTTATGCCTAGATCTTGTAACCTGAACAACTACTTCTAAAACAACAATATGCAATACATTAACTAGTGTTGATTTGTTATTTTTTTTCAAATTCTTTATTATTTCTATACTTTTTTCTGTTTTGCTTTTTAAAATTAAAAAAGATACTAAAATATTTTTAAAAAAAGAAAAGAAGTTCCAGCAAGAAGGAAATTCTCTGATCCCTTTTCTCCTGTCTGTACGTATTCAGGCTTATCTCTAGTGAGGTTGATCTCTTTCTGTTATAATAAGAAATATGGATGTTTGTTACGAGAGGTTTTCAGCATTGGCAATCAAGAAGTCTAACTGCTTCACAGAAACCAGAGAATATGAGAGCACAGAATGACTAGCTTTCCTGGCTTTGACAATATATAACAAACAGCAAGATGAAGTCAGGATCTGGATTAAGTAATAGGGCACAGGGGGCGGGGATTTATCTCAGTGGCAGAGTGCCTGCCTGGCAAGCATGAGGTCCTGAGTTTGATTCCTGGTCCCCCACCCCACCACAAAAAAAGTAATAGGGCACAAGTAAAGAGAAAAGCTGATACACCATAGGTCTCTGCCTGAGTACATTTCTGAGGATAGTCAGACTGGAACATTAAATATTTCCCCATGTTCAATTGCATCTGACTTAGTCTTCACCACATTCATGACTGGAACTATTTTATCAATAAACTATCACATTAAATTGAAGACTTGTATACAGGAGTAATCAAAATATTTGGTAAATGTTTAAATTTTTAAGGACTTGTATAATAGACACAATACCAGTAAGATTCTTTCAAGTACCACCACCAACACACACATTCACGCTCTACACACATTTATTCCATTGTTCTTACCAATTTCTGGAAAAGTTCTGGAAGTACTGGCATGTGAGTATCTTCAAGACGTATGATCAAATGAACAGTGGGTCCTCTTGCCATATGCCATCCAATGGAAAGGCCAGCTTGCAGAATACATGACGGTGGGTCCTCATCCACCTTACTCACTGGATCTGGCACTAAGAGAAGCTGGCTCTTCCTCAAAGTTAAAACGACCATGAAAGGTAAACATTTTCAATCAGTCCAAGACATTGAAGAAGCCATGAAAACACAACTAAAGAGACTCTGCAGGAAGACTTCCAGAACTGCTTCAGAAAGTGGCAAGAACGATGGGACAAAAGTATGTTGGGTGTGGGGTGTTTTGAGAGGCATTAATAGCAATGTATCTTTTAGAGTAATAAGTTTTTTATTAAATATTTTCTATTGTTCAATCATATCTCATAGAATTTAGATACCCCACTGCCATCAATATCAGTGAACAGAAGTAATAATAAATTCTCTGCATTTCAGCAAAACCATTTCATTTCCACTAAATTTTGTGTCATCCATCCAGACTGTTCCCTGAAGGAAAATGTGCACTGATGAAAACTTCAACTAAATAATATGATTAGGCAAAAATTACCACATTTTTCAAAATGAGACAAAATATTGGGTTTAAATTAAATATTCTCAGAATATCCGAAAAAAAAATAAGTCCTGCAAGTCAACAATATAGCCGCATCAAGTGGCTAAGGAAAAAGACATCATAGGAATCAAATTTAAAGACATCAAATTTAAATTCTGCTGCATGGAACTAACGACCACACACCTCAATGAGGCATATGCATGCAATTTATACATGAAATAATGACTTCAGAAAAGGAATCAGCATCAGCTGGACTGTTAAGGCAAAATGTGTAGTACACAAAACGAGGCCCAAAGAAAACAAAATTTGCTAATTGCTGGGACAAGGAGGTATTTTTAGGAAAATTAATTGCATATCCATATAAAACAAATGGAAGATTAGCTTGACAAGGAAGATACATCTAGTTAGGGACAGGATTGATTTTGCGTTTCTGAAGACGTTTGCTACTCTCCTACTAAAATCTTAGGAAGGAGGTGTTAGTAAAATTATTCTGGCAGCAAAGTACAATAGACTGGCATAGAGAGACTGCACAAAAGAAGATGAATGAAGGAGACTTCTGCAGTAATGCAGGAGGAAGAGGAAGCAAAGGCATCAGCCATGGGAAAGAAAGGAAATGCCAGGGTAGCCCTGCCAAGGAAGACACCATTGAATAAACATAGCAAACAGAAAGGTGAGTTGTAGACAAAGAGAAAGAAGAATCACCAACGGTTCAAAAGGCTCAGTTTGTTAAGATACAAAAATAAAAACCCTACAGTGAGGAGAATAAATAAGAAGGACATAGTATTGGATCATTTAACAAATTAGGGCATTTGATTTATTACATAGACATTGAGTATCTCATTTCTGTAAATTCCTGAAAATAAAACAAGCATGGGTCCTAGCATCCTAAGTGGACAGTCTATAGTAATAAAAGAAACTTTAAGAAAATGCAAGACGTCAGTGTCAACATTTTTAAAAAGAGAAACCTACATTTTCAGCAGTGGAGAGATCTTTTATTCGGAAAGCGCATTCAAGCTGATTTCTGAGGTATGCACTTTGATTTTTACACAAAGCTGGCCTGAAAGCAGGCTTGCGTGTGTGTGTGTGTGTGTGTGTGTGTGTGTGTGTGCGTTGCAGAACTGGAGGGGCCACTGAGCAGCAGCAGAGTTTGGAAGCCTTGGGGTCCCGCAGAGCTTAGCAGGAGGAGGTGCAATACGGGGCCTCAGCCAGGGGTGCGACGACGGCACCCCGGGCTGCAGCGAGGAAGCAACAGGCCCTGGGCTGTCTTGGGCCCAGCTCCTGCAGCCAGCGCTCCGGGCCACTCCCCCGGCCGCGGCTCTCCACCCCAGTCACCGCCTCCCACCTCCGGGCTTGGCCTTCTGTAAGGGGGTGGGAAACGGGTAAGGGGGCGGAGGAAAGAAAACCGGTTTAAAAAAAATATATTAAAAAGCAAACGTCCCACTTGGCCGCAGGCGCGAGAGAAGTTCCGCGCCGAGTTCCGGGTTCGCGCGCGCCGCTCCGTCCGTCTGTCCATCTGTCCGTCCGCGTCCTGCCCGCACCGCTGCCCTCGGGCCGCGCCTGCAGAACCTGGTACCGGGTTTCGGGTCCGGCGGGGCGGCGGCCGGACCGCGCTGCTCCCCACCCCGCGGGGCAGCTGGGCCGGGCGCGGTAACTCTACACCGGCCGGCGAGGCCTGCTCTCTCTCCGCAGGCGGCCGCGCTCAAGCCCGCGCAGATGGTCGCTGAAGGAGCGGTTCGTCCTCCAGACCTTCGAGATTTCTAAAAGTTGCATTGCCAGCTTTTCCGGGAGGCCTCCGTGGGTCACTTTGGGGTGAGGGTGTTGCACGCGCTGGCGGGGCCGTACCTGAGCCTCGGCCCCCGAGGGGGGCCCCCAGGCCACCTCGCCGGACCCCGGGAGCTGGAGCTGGGGTCTGGCCCCGCGCCCCGCTCGCAGGAAATGCCCGGCGATTCCCGGGGCGGGGAGATGAGCGTGGCAGCCAAGTACCGCCTGGCCTCGCTGTACGTGGGGGACCTGCACGCGGACGCCACGGAGGACTTGCTGTTCCGTAAGTTCAGCGCCGCGGGGCCCGTGCTGTCCATCCGCATCTGCCGGGACCTGGCCACCCGCCGGCCGCTGGGCTACGCCTACGTGAACTTCCTGCGGCTGGCCGACGCGCAGAAGGCGCTGGACACCATGAACTTCGACGCGGTGGAAGGCAGGCCCATCCGCCTCATGTGGGCGCAGCGCGACGCCGGCCTGCGGAGATCGGGCGTCGGGAACGTGTTCATCAAGAACCTGGACAGATCCGTGGACAACAAGACGCTGTACGAGCACTTCTCGGGCTTCGGGAAGATCCTGTCCTCCAAGGTGATGAGCGACGAGCAGGGCTCCAAGGGCTACGCCTTCGTGCACTTTGAGGAGCAGCGCGCGGCCGACTGCGCCATCGAGGAGATGAACGGCAGGCTGATCCGGGACCGGCCGCTCTTCGTCGCCCGGTTCCGGAGCCGCAGGGATCGCCAGGCTGAGCTCAGCACCAAAGCCGGCGCCTTCACCAACGTGTACGTCAAGAACTTCGGCGAGGACATGGACGATGAGAGGCTGAAGGGGGTTTTCAGCAAATACGGCCCAACCCTGAGCGTGAAGGTGATGACGGATGCCAGCGGCAGATCCAAAGGCTTCGGCTTCGTGAGTTTTGAGAGCCACGAGGCCGCCAAGAAGGCCGTCGAGGAAATGAACGGCAAGGACATCAACGGGCAGCTCCTGTTTGTGAGCAGGGCGCAGAAGAAAGAGGAGCGGCAGGCGGAGCTGAAGCAGGTGTTTGAGCAGCTGAAGA
The DNA here is from genome assembly GCA_004363535.1 of Dasyprocta punctata. NCBI lineage: Eukaryota > Metazoa > Chordata > Mammalia > Rodentia > Dasyproctidae > Dasyprocta > Dasyprocta punctata. The sequence goes on along the minus strand of RJWM01005162.1, from coordinate 43,832 downwards.
GGGAAGGAGTCCGCAGGGGCCAGGGCGTCAAGCTCTACATCAAGAACCTGGACGACACCGTGGACGATGAGCAGCTGCGGAGGGAATTCGCCTCTTTCGGGTCTGTTAGCAGAGTCAAGGTCATGGAGGAAGAAGGGCAGCGCAAAGGGTTTGGCTTGGTGTGCTTCTCCTCCCCGGAGGAGGCCATCAGAGCCATGACCGAGATGAACGGCCGCGTCCTGGGCTCCAAACCCCTCTACATCGCCCTGGCCAAGCGCCAGTGAGGCACAGCGACTTTCTTTCTCACCAGCCGGATTTTTGGAGCAGGTGGGGCAAAGTAGAGCTCTTCACCTGCATTGTCTTCAGGAAGCCTCGGATCCCACGGATGGCTGCTTTTTTTTTTTTTTTTGTATTAAATTTTATAATATACTTTGTTTTATCATCCAAATCCATTTTTTTCTTTTTGTGGAAAAATAGATGAATCTTGGGCTCATTTTACAGGGGCATGTCTTCTACTGTTAAAATTGTACGTTTTTCTTAGTTTTGATGCATTATTCACAGCAATAAATATAATTATCGTATTTTGAACCAATTAAAGTCAGATAATTATTTGGGTTTTTTTTTTACATATTTTTCTTTCTCATTAAGATGGCTAACCTAAGTTTCTTCTATGAAAATATGCTCAGATTCCAAAGTAATTTCTTTTAGCAGTATTTTATAACTTTTCTTCAAACTTTTTTTGGTAAATCAAAAGTTAAGTTACTAGTGAAAATTCAGTTAAATATCCAATTTCGTTTTGGATTAATGTTTTTAACTGCAAGGAAATACTTGGATTTCTTATAAGTCTGTGTATCATTACTCTTCTAAGGATTCCAATAAAAATGGTGTAGATTTTTAATATCTGCTACAAACTGACTTCAAGCGATATTTTGTTACTCTTTAAATTGGTTTACTATAGTTTTGCTACTTTCTAGTAATCTAAATTGTTTACTTACATAGTCCAAACTTAACTTACACATTCCAGAAATTATGAACTCCTAGTAATTAAGGCGACACAAAGTTGGTTTAAATATCTTCATGTCTATGCAGCTTAATGATATGCCTTAAAGTTTTGCCAGATACTAATATGAAAATAGATGTTTAGAACACAGAAACCTGTTTTTTTAAGTTCCGTATTTTTAAATCTGCTTTGTAGTCATCCATGTTGTGATATTCTCTTGGGTTTCAGAAAAGTGTCTTTATTTATATAAATTTATACCTCTTGTTATTAGACTATGAGAACTATGTCACCCATTAAGATGTACTTTCAGCTTTCATTGATCTGAAACTCACACTCACTGTCTGTGTGGTAAATTGAAGTGGCATTGCTTGGACTGTTTTCTAGCACATGTTTTATTCCAGTCTCATTCTTATATTTTCTCCCTTGCCTTTCATCCATCTATATTGCTTTACTCATTTTTTAGTACTTAAAAATACTTTATTAGGTCTTATAATGTGCTTCAAATTCATTTAGACAATGAGACAAGAGTTATTTATTTACATTTAAATCATTATTGGATAAACTGTGATTCACTTATACCAAAGGTATCTAGAAAATTATTTTATTATCACTTCATTTATTTTTATTTGGTTAGGTATTTCTTATGATCTTATATCCAAATATTGTGTTTCATATATTACAATTACAAAATAAATATTAAAATATTCTCCTTGATAATACTTCATGAACAGCAAAAGTCTGTTTGATTTTATTTTGTAAAAATCATATATATCTATATACACGTATATTCTTTGAATATTTGCTAAATTAAAATCACTTTAGTCAATGAAAAAATGTGGACACTGAAAAAGATTAGAAGAGTAACATATAACCTTATTATGAAAATAGATATTCTTTTAACTATGTTACATATTCCACCAGTTTCTTTGTATACACATAACTGATATAAAAAAATGGGAACATATGGATTTTGTTTACCCTTGCATTCTGAATTTAACAATATTCTAAATTCGAATACCATGTCCACAAATAATTATTTACATTGTAACTCCAATGACTTTTATGTTTTCTCCATTGACTATTCTATAACTAACTTCTTATTAATAAATACATATGTTGCTGGATTATTTCTTCGATTCTTTTTTTCTCTATCATAAACAACTTGGATACAATCATCCTGGCAAACTCACTAAGCAAATATATTTAACTATTTTCTCAAGAGAATGAGAAAAGTAGAGTTAATTGTTAAAAACGCAAACAATTTAAAATACAATTTCAAAAAATAGGGCCTAAGTAAGATCCAGAGAGAGCCTACCGATTACATTTACACCGTCAAATGGAGGGTCCCTTTCCATGTGACCTAAGGAGCTAGTCATTTTAACTTTCTTGCTACTTGAAAATGATATGTAAAAAAATATTTTCTCATTGCTTTATTTCACTGTTTTGATACTATTTTTTATTATAAAAGTTAAATGGCATTTTTCATGTTTATACACCATTTGTATTTTCATATTTGCGAGTTAATGTTCTGTGATCTTAAACTATTTTCCCATTGGAGCATTATGTGTTTACAAAGATTTGTTGGTTATTGCTCCTCAGTATTTTCAGTTTTGAAATATGCTCCAAAATAAATTTTAAACTCAAAATTTTCTACGTTATTTATTTGGCTTTGGTGTCATGTTCCAATACATCTGCACAATTCATCTGTATTATTTTCTATCTACTATATACTATCTTCCAGAATTTCAAATTCTCAATACTTTCTAACTAAAGTTCATTTGCAAAGAATCTTGCATTAAAAAATATGGTAAATCTTTTAAATATGTATTGCTTTTCAATCTTTAATGACATATGTGTTGTTAAATACTTATTTACTATATGAATGCATGTAAGATTCCGCACCGACTATAATTCATTGGCTCTCAGAATTGCTGTGTTAGAAAAAATATTTTTACTTCAGAATAGTTGAATTGTTAAGGCAGTTGGACTGGGAAGTATACTAAGTGTTTAAAATCCTGATACTCCTCCTGGATAATTCAATCTGTAATAAAGTTAAGATGTTTGAGCAGCATTTGATAATGTTTGTTTATAGATTATTCACATAGTACCCAGGAACTCCATTCTCTAAGTGCACAAGGGATTAATAAGTCATAATATAAGATGACTAGATGAATTGTAGTTATAGTTTAATGACACCATAATCTACCATTGTTGTAATGGATTATTTAAGAATTAACAGCGTGCCAAGATATATTATCCAGTGGATATCCTTGTTCATTTTATTTACTGTGATTTAGTGTGTATGGTAGTTTAACCATCGTCATTTTTCAACGAAATTATTTTTTTGTGACCGTGTGCCTTGATAAATAACTTTTCCGATAAGAATTCCAGAAAAAGCTAATTGCCGTGGAGACACACTGAGCTGGGACTGTCACTCTGGCCTCCTTTCTATACATTTTGTCAAGTCTGTTAATGGATACAAAATTGCATGTTATGGCTGATTTTATAAATATGTAACTTTTAAGATTTTAAATGAACATTATTGGCAAAAATACAGCTTTTAAAATGGTCTAGCATCAATATTTTAATGCTCTCGACATTTTTATACATTTACAGAGAAAATATTAAATAAAATGTAACATGTCTGAAAATAATTTTTATTTATTTTGTGTTGAAGTATTTTTACTTTCCTAAAGATCAATTCTTCTTATGGATAAACCGAAAACTGTACATTTTTAAGTGAGGATACTAATATTTCATGTTTTCAAAGGCCAATTTCTATCTGAAGTAGCTTTTTTGTAGTTACTTGTAATTTTGGATTAAGATAAAAAAACAAAACACTAGTATAGATCAAGTTTTCATGCAAAAAATTGACTATGTTAAAGACACTTCTGAATTTAATGTTTGCATTAGTCCAGTTTTTGTTATTATAATGAAATATCTGCCAGAGTATTTTATAGAGAAAAGTGGTTTATTTTGGTCACAGACCGGTGATGGCCTTCCTGCCAGCAGAGGCTTGATGTGGTAGGGTTCAAAACCTCTCAGGAGACAGGAAGCAGGGAGTTGTGCTCTCTATGGTTTCTCTTTCTAAAAGTCCCTGGTATTCAGTTCAGTGTATCACTTCCTGCAGGACCTACCTTTAAATACTATAATCAGATTAAATTACACTTCCTTAATACCCCACAATAGGGATTCACATACGAACCTTGAGGAACATACACAAGCTGTATCCAAACCGCAGCAACTGTTAAAATAAAATTTCCCTAACATCTTGAGTATTTAGAATGAGTTTATTTGTATTATTATTATTAATTTTTTTTTTTTTTTGTCGGGACTGGGGATCGAACTCACAAACTCATTCCTGCCAAGCAGGCGTTTAAGCCACTGAGCCAAACTCCCAGCCCTATTTTTTTCATATTATATTTAGAAATACGTTTTATAATATATTTAAAAGGAATAATAAGACACATAAGATAATTTTTAAAATTATGCTTTAAAAAGCAAAACATGCTAAATACCCTCCGGATAGTTTTGGATTCCCATGCCAGAAAATACTAACACTTAAGGAAGTCTGACATAATAAAATGATCAGAGGTAAGGTGTTCTCAGGCACGATATGGGATTTCAGGGTTTTCTGTTCACCTTTTGAGTCTCTTGGCTCTTCTTTTCCATACCTTGTCTCTATCATCAGTCAGTATGGAAAGATGGGTGGGAATCAAGAGATGGAGCAGGGGAAAACAGGAAAGGGGATGAAAGAAGGGATGAAGATGTGTTACATACATGCATCAACTCCACACAAGGGAAGTAAATGTCATGTACTGCAAACACGTATTACTAAAAAAGAAGGTAGCAGGAAATCCTGTTATCACACTTAGACAAGCAATATTTATCAGGCGATGCCTTTCCCACAAATTTCCCAAAACCTTCTCTGTTACTTTTTATTGTCATATATTGGTAGGTAAATTTGACAAAATCTGTCTCTAGAATTGGGGAAGGAATTAACTTTGCAAGTTCTGTGCGCAGAGGGGTTATGCAGAAAATAAACAAGTTTAAAGACGCCTCGAGAAAAAATGCAAACCCTAAACCCTGCAAATAATTCATTATTTATAACTAATTTGAAATTTTAGTATTTGATATTTTTTCTTTACTCTTTTAAGTCTTGCTTATAATTAATTCTGCAAATCCTGTTTTCTTTTTTCAAACAACTATCAACACTGAACCAAACTGGTGATTTTTTATGTCATTTTGTGCATTCTTAAGGAATAAATTATGCAAATGTATATAGCTTTAAAATTAAATTTGTTTTTGGTTGGTAATTGGATTGGGTTTGTTACATGATATCATACTCTATTAGGCCAAAATTATGAACAAAATGAAAACTGTAACTGAAAAGATCAAACTCATTTTTATATTCTCTATAGATTTTGCCCCACAATAATTAACAGATTTCAAATGGTAAGGAATGTTTCAATATAAATGTTTGTAGTAAATTATTGGTTTCTTGATTTAATTCAGTGTTTTCTAACTCCAGCATGTTTTCATACATGCTAATGTGTAGAATTGTGTTACCAGAATGAAGGAAATCTTAATTTATTGTGTGCACTACCAACTATTATAATGTTATGCACAATGAATTTTAAAAGAATACTTCCTTTAAATAATTTGAAGGATACATCTTGAGGAAAATCTAAAATCTAAAATCTTTCACAACTATACAATGTCTCCAACATATAAAACTCTATAAATAACACTCCATTAAATTGTGAGTTACAAATACACTTGGATTTGAGATTTTAAAGTCAAATTATCTGGCAAGTTTGCCAGAAGAAATATTACAGCAATGCGATGGTTTTGTTTCATGGTCACATCTTATCTTAGCATTCAAAGAATGTTCTTAACTAAATCAAAATCTTCCTGAATGAACTAATTTTATCCATTTAGCAAGAGAAAAAAAATTATCCTCTTTGTGACATTCTTCACAATAGAACAGGAACATTTAATTTCTGAGAGACATTGGCAGTTTGTATAATAATATTGCATGATTCTTTATTAATTCATTGCTATCTACCTCACGTAAAGTACTAAAAAAAATCTCCATTTTGAAGTTCTCCCATGTTCTAACAGCATATTTTAGATCTAAGGGAAATGTCACCAAAATGATGGTTGACATGTATTCTTTGTTTTACTTTTACATGCAGTTAATATTGGTTATGTTTCATGTTTTGTTTGTTTGTATTATTCAAATCAGTACTTTCAATGAGATTTTTCTCATCTTGAGAAACCATCTCTGACATTTTAAATATATTGTAGTGCATTTTAAGTTTGATTTACATTTCTTCTTTGTATGTGAGTCAGCGGTGCACTGATATGCCATAAGTTTTATTGCTAATCCTTTTTCCTCAAAGTTAAACTAAGCATTTATAACAGTAATTCCTCAATAATTAGTTAAAGAAATGCCTCATTTTGAATATAAGCCAGATCTTAGAATTATAATTACACTGGTTTGATACATCATTATTTTAGTGAGTCACCTGGAGAGACTTAAAAATATTATAATCTTGGGTTAGTCACAAATTTTTTCACTAATATTTTCTTTGTAGTACTTATATAAATGACACAGATTACAAACGGCAAAAAGCCATCACCCCTGAGGTCATATGAATATATTACTTTAGCTTTACTATTTATTCTGATTTTAACTAAAGTTATAGTATATTGGTAAAAGAAAATTTGAACATGTCACACCTCTCCTTAGAAGTCATACATTGACTATTGATACTCTTAAAGTCATTTGCATATTTTTAATATGAACCAGGGTACGCCTCATTCTCTGGTTCTTTGACACATTTTAATTTTATTTTATGCTACTATTCCTCTTTGTCAACATGTTTAAAATAAACTGATTTTGCTTCAGCTACTTTAAAGCATTAAAATAATCTTGCTTCACTTTAATCTTGGTGTTGTGTTCCACAAAGAAGAACCTGGTTTTTTCCTGGTTTATGGGAAAAACAAAACAGATTGATGCTTAGAAAATAAACATTCTGGACATAAGTGGTCAAGAAAGTGTTCTTATTCCATATTTCTCAGGAAAAATTTCATTTTCTCTTTTTGGGTGATTTTTTTTTTTTGCCTTAACCAATCCCTAACACCAAAGTAATGAATTTGATTCATTAGCTAGGGTTACACAGCATGTTCTTACCTTGACCAAAAATAGCCTTGCTTGAGAAGGGTTGAAGTCGTTTTTTGAGCAAAAACTCAAGATACAAATGCCAGGAAAAGTATGATTTAGTGGTGGGTAGCACCACCTCCACCCACATATGCACACACACACACACACACACACACACACACTCCAATTACACACCAGCATGACCTGGTATACTAAGTAAGCTGTTTATTCATTTCCCATGTCTGGAATATTCTAGGCTTAATCTCCTTGATCCTTATCTTTCCCTGCTCATCCTTTAGGTCCTAGCTTAAATAGAATATTCTTGCAGATTGTCTTTCTGATTCTCAGTACTGCACTTCCATTCTCTCTACTCTGCTTGCACAGCACTTATTAAAAGGGCAAAGGAAGTATTCAAGTCTTCCTGATTCATTGTCAAGAGCCACCACGTTACAGATTTTTGTTTGTAAGTACAGTATCCATCTCATTAATTAGTCCTCATGTAGATTCAGTAAACTAATGTATGAATTACATTCAGGAAATGACCCAACATCATTCTTGGGTCTAGAGATTTAAGTCAGAGTATGCACTCTGTCTTTATCAAAACTCTAAAATTTATGTTACTCAACACTTGTATGGAGTTTTTAAAAATGTTCTTATCAGATGGTTGCTTACATGTCTCTCCCTTGTGGACAGTCCGTGATTGGGCCAGTTCTGTGAATTATTATGTTTCTGGAACTGCCAACTTTAGAAGACATGACCAGCCAGACTAGATTAATTATTGATTCTCACCAATAATTTGAACTCACAGAGGCAATAGAGAATTTGGAAGCTAGATCAAAAAATTAAGAGATTTACTTCTGAAAATGTCAATATTGTGTTTTTTTATTCTTTTTTTTCCTTTCTTCTTCCCAAAGGTCAAGGACAGTTCTTTATAGGATATCGAAGTACAAAAGCAGTTGAATCTTCTCTTTTGATATCCAGCAACATGGCATAGTCTTGTAAGAAGAAAAAACATGTCTTTTGGAAAAGCTAGGGAGTCTCACACGCAAATAATTTTTTTTACTTTTACAATTGAGATAAATGGCACACATATTTGTCTATAGACTAACTTGGTCTAATATTTTAAAGCTTCATCTGCGTGGGAGCATATGTCTGTGCTTCATTTTTTTTTTTATGGCTGGGCATGTTCATGTATGAATATGCCAGATTTTGTTTGTTCATTCATCACTTGATAGACACTTAGTTTGTTTCTGCTATGTGTCTATGATGAATATGACTGTGTTGAAGATTAATGAACATGCACTTTGTGTGACTATAGATCTTCAGTTTTCTTTTGCATAAACAGAACACATTCTCTTTTTTATCAGTTTTGTTTATCTTTTTAAAGAATCAATTTTTGGTTTTGTTCATTATTTCTATGGCATTTCTATTCTGAATTCTGTTTATTTCTAATGTAACCTATTATTTATAAAGTTTAGAGCTTTCTATTTAGCTAATTACGTCATATGACCAGATACAAGTTGATAGATTTGTAGTTTAAAATTCACTATATGTGTAGGTTGAATTATTTAATGTGTAACATATATAAGTGTAAATTCTTATTTTAATGTTAAAGCATAGTTTACATAAGCATTTATTTTCTTTTGAATTTATGTCCTCAAGCTGTGGTCATGAATCAGTCACCATTTTAGCCCACTATTCATCTTACACAGTTTCCTTCCAAAGTGCAGTAGTAGCGGAAAGTTGAGATTAGTCTATAGTCTTTTGTAAACATCTTGATATTGTTTGGAAATTTGCATTTACTTTGAAAGAAATTGTAGTTGACTCTTTTGCTTTTGCAGTTTTCCATTTGATACTTTTTCTTTTACTCTGAGTGTTCTTACAGACACTTTCATTTCATCTCACTCTGCAATCTACTGCTACTGTCATGTTTTCTCAAATTGCTCAAACCAGTTCCATTTTATTACTTTGTCCAGAGAAAACTGATCATATTGGTGACATCATAACCAATCAAAGCAAAAGAAAAGCAGACTAACTGTATAGAGGCTGTCATGGTAAATATTAAAGTCACATTTTGATTATCATGTCTCTCTGATCCTTTGTTTCTGTAGGATTTCAATAGATTCTTAAACAAATTTGGTATTTATATTCCATGCTTACTTATGTCTATCATGTAACTCAAAGCCATGTTTTCTAACTATTTATCTTTGTCCTTGACTTAGTTAATTTCCTCTCATTGCTCAGACAAAATACTCAACACACAAAGTTTAGGGAGGAAAGGCTTATTTAACTGATAGCTTTAGAGGTTTCAGTCCAAAATCAGCTGGCTATAAAGTAGAGGGGCAATAGTTCATGGCAGTGGAAGACAACAAAAGCAACAGAAGCAAAAAGAAGGGGAACAAGCCTCTTTTGCTGCATTATATTGTAAGCAGGCTACCCACCCCAGGGTAGGTGTAGCACTCATACCATCTCTGTACCTTCTTCTTGCACAGGCTCAGGATGTTTACAAAGTGAGGACCCTGGCCTCCTGCAGAGTCACTTAGTTAAACTTCTAAAGTTCTCAAGTTCACACAATGAATCAACCATTACAACATCCTAGAGTGCAAGCAGCTACCCTTGGGCATGTTCTTTATACCCTAGGTTGTAGAACTGCTGAGTTACTTAGTCAAGCTTCTAGACTTCTCGGGTTGACACAATGTATCAACCATTAGAGTTTTCAAAAGACATAGGGATGTAAGAAACTATCTGCATTATCATGAGCAGTTTCATTGTGTTCTCAGGCTCAGAGAACCTTAGCATTGTTCAAATAAAGTGCACTTTGCTCTCGCAACTCCTTTCTGAAGAAAGGTATGGGCAGATTTCTACAAATAAGGCCAACTATGAACACGTGACCACAGAACCTTGAACATGGGAAGACACTAATGCTATCAAGCTCCAACACAGTTATATATAAACTGGATTGAGCAAATCATTATGAGCCAAACAGGAAAGGTCTACTTACATGTATGTTTTCTTATTCACTTACCATGGCACTGGGACACACGGTTGAACACCCACACTTTAAGGAAAAGGGGCTGACATTTTAGAAGTTTCATTCCATATTTGGCAAGCTCAGAGAACCACATGGTGGATGGACCTATATGAAAAGAAGACTGCTAATTTCATGGCAGCAAAGGAGGTAGAAATGGATGAAGGGATGAATCTGGGGGTGAGACATATACTTCCAGGTCATGCTCCCTGCAACTGGACTTTCCTGACCAGTCCCACCTCCTATAGGTAAGTTGGTTAGATCGCCCCATGGTACAATCCTCTTTCAAAATCCCTGTCCACGAATCCATCAGACCCTTGAAGAACTTCTAGACAGAAACCACAACATATATGCTTATTCTGGGAATGGCAGGCTGAACCAATATACTGATACATACAAATCTTGTATGGAGGGGGGAAAGAAATTTTGAGAATTACAAAGAAGAAAAGGAATAGAGTTCAGGATAGATAATTCATCAAACTAAGCCACAAGTAAGCATAACAATGGACATTATATTAAGTGGTCAAGGAGTCACTGGTCCTAATTTATATGTATTATAATAAATTAGTACTTAATCTTACAGTATCTGCTATGGGTGCTATGGATATATAACCTAAAAACAATTGACAAGAAGACCCATCTTCTTGTAGATAATGCATGGTCTTATTTTAGGTGTTGCAACCTCAGTGACACAGTCCTTACCATAAATCAAATAGACAGGTTAAGTAATTTATGCAATTTTTCTTTTTCATTCTTTTTAAACTTTAATTATTTTTAACATTGTTGTTACTAATTTGCTTACCACTGCAGAATCTAACTTAATGTTTTCAGTGGTGAATTCTACAACTCATTGGTAAAACTGGAATACTAAGTTAATGAAAAATGGAATAGCAAATGTCTTAGAATATGAGACCAGAATTTCTTCAAATCCTTCTGAAATGCAGTGAAGTGACTTAATGCATGAGAGGAAAAGAACTCAAAATGTTAGGCTCCACTAAGCACAGTAATCCACTGGGACTATTCCAAAACATAGGAGCTAAAACTAAGTTGCTAGTATCCAAAACAAAAACAATAAGCCAAATAGAAAAAAACCATAGGAGCCCTGTACCAGGAAGAACTGCTCACCTTATGAACACAGGAGCAAAGTAGGCTACATGTTTGAATATAGAGCCATTATGTTTCTAATACAATGAGTTGAATGTGAATTATGTAAAAGGTAAAAATGCAGGAGGAAAATATATTGAAAAATATATTCTCAGAGTAAAAAAAAGGTCGTAGTAATCTTACATAATCACTTTAGAAATATGTGAGGGAAGTGTCTTAACGTATTCTAACTTTTTGCCGAATTTCGTGAATTTTAACCAAGATAGACAAAAAAGCAATTGTGGTATGAAAACAATGGCTTCAGCATAACTTCGCAAAGCTTTTAGTATCCATGAAATGAAATCACACAGTAAGAAGAAACTCTTGTGTGCAGTAGAATCTAAATTAAGATAGAGACTTCATGGCAAAGGAAGAAGAGCAAAAGATAAAAAAGTGGGGGCGGTGAATGGAGGCAGATGTCAGAGAGTAAGAGGTTATATTTATATTTTTTTACCCATAACAATATTATAAGCAATGTTAAGCACTGAAAATGAGAAGGCTATCCTATCTTATTTATGTCTTAAAACAGAATTGAAAGTCCTGTCTCTTATGAGTAAATGCACTTTAGTCACACATAATGTCTTTCTAAGAGAAAATAATAATACATAATACTACTGTTGGTATTAGTTTCCTAAAGCTGCTGTAATATACTACCAGAAGGATGTTTGGCTGACACAACTTAAATTTCATTTCTCCTACTTGTGGAGGATCGAATTCCAAGATCAAGGTGTCAGTAAGTTTACTTTCTTCTCAGGAGCCACTCTGTGACTTGTAAATGTCCGCCTCCCTGGGTCTCACTCTTGGTCTTTCCCCTACCCAGGCCCCTCACTGATGTCTGTGTATCTGTGTTTCCTTTCCTTATGAAGATGCTGTCAAATTGGAGAACAGTCTGCTTAATGGCGTTATTTAACCTTACTTTTCTTCTGTTTAAATGGATAACTTTCTCATATACAGGGATTAAGACTTGAACATGTGAGTTTGAAAGAAGACAGAGACCATAAAATTAAAAGGACAACTTTCTTGCAAAGTAAGCATATGAAAAGGGCAAGCACACACAACACGAATTTTACCTATTTTGTCAAAGAGGAAAATAATAAAAACTATGAAAAACATCATTAATCAACGTTAGAAAAATAGAAATGAAACAATATGATGTTTACTGTTAAAAGATCTAATTTTATTTTACAAATCAGTAAATTCTAAAAGAAAAAATCTATGGAAGTAAATTTTAAACACGAAGAAAAACAACGACTAAATAGTTAGTTAATGCCAAAGGGATAAAAGCACCTATACATATGTACATACATATGCATGCACATATACATAGACATATATATTTTTTTACTTTCTTGTGCCTGATACAATCAGTACACAGTGGATAATACTTAGTGCTTGGATATATTCTAGCATATATTATACTTTAAAGCAAAATCAAAGGAAATCTTTGAGTGTTCAGAAAATAAGTATATAATACTTATAAAAAAAAACCGAACTTAACGTCAGCATTCTACATAGTAATGCTTTGTTCCAGAAAACCATGTAATAATAAATTGAAGATGCTGAGGAAAGAAAGGCAGATCAAAGGATGTCACATCTATCTAAATTAATCTTTAATAATGTAAAGGAAAACTTTTAGTGTGTGACTGAACTCAGAGAATGCTGTTTCCATGAGACCTCCATAATGATTGCACTACAAAATATCTTTAGAAAATGAAAATACTTAAGGATAACTGTTCAAAATCTGGTGATGCCATTGACTATATTTTTATTTGTGAAACAAGACTGAAAGGCAGACATAAAGCAGACTAAGCTTTTTGTAGGCTAAACATTGACCTTTGTAAGGTGAAGATACCTTATCAAAAGTGGTTTAGAAAACCAAGAGAGCAAACAGAAAATAGAATCAGTCCACTAATCACCTTATATTCATTAACTGAAAGCAAAAATTGTTACTTCAAACTGCATTTGGAAGGAGAGGGAAAAGAAGGGGAAGAGAATGGAATGTTTGTGAGTTAAATTCAACAATGCTCATAGAGGGAAACAGTAGACAGAATCCAAAACAGTGAGAAAGCTACAGATATTCTAAAAATCATGAAAATAAAGATAAAAACCAGTTTAAAACTGGAAATCTTTCTAAATGCCAACATACATGATGGAAGAGAAAAAGAATAAATCATCTCTCAGTATATTTCTATGTAAATAACATTGAAAACATAAAAGAATTGAATAATATACATTTGTACATAAATACATGGGCTTATATCACTGGTAATAAGAAAGCATTTTCTTTTTGGTTAAAATGTGAAATAAAAAATTCTGCTGTATTGAAGTAAAAGTTCTAAAAAAACACCATCCAAAGCAAATAATAAAAGGATTCACTAATATGCACTAGTCAAATTCAGTTGAAAATAAAACAGGAGTTAATATCTTGACATTTAAAAGATGAATCTAGACCACAGAGTATAAAATGATGAACTTTTGTTAAAAAGTTAAAAACAATATATTTAGTGATGCTGTCATGAATTTTTATGCCATTAACACAAAAATAAATTTTGTTAAACAAAAATAGTAGCTGAAACTGCAAAGAAATTAATAAAAATGAGTTGACACATTTATTGATCTAAGATAGAACAAGTGGACAATGATTTTGTAAAGATCATGAATTGTTAAATATTTCTAATTTATAATCTAACCATATATGTAAAAATATACATATATGAAGATATATATGTAAATATATGATGATCTATCTGTATATATATATATATATATATATATACATATATCACAAAGTGAATATGCAAATTCACTGTTTTTATGCCACAAAGGAAACTTGATAAGACTTTGCAATAAATAAAACTAATATAAAGATTTCTAAACTCTTCAATAAAACAAGAAATTGAGGACAAAATATTCATTCATTCCATGGGAATTCTCGTTCCACTAGAATTAAACATAATGAGAACTCAAAATAGAAATATAAATAAAACTACTATAAATTAAACTGGGGCTTTATCAGTCTATAAGATAAAAATAGAAACATTGAAAACTTTGATATATTTACATTTAGCCATCAATAAAAACTAGAAAAGTAATATAAAATAAACCCTATTTTTAACTAAGCTATTTAAAACTAATAACATGAAAAAGAAAAAGGGAGAAGAATTTGAGGGTAGTATCATCTTAATTAGGTGTCAGTGCTATTGCAGATTATTGGAATCAAGCTATTTGTACAAATAAAATATTACCTTCGTGAATATTTCAGATGACTTTATATTTTTAAGAAAAAATTTATTTGTGTTCAAAGTATCAGTATTAACGTATCTCTCTTTGGCCAGGGATTTAGCTCAGTGGTGTAAGCGCCTGCCTGGGAGGCATGAGGTTGTGAGTTCGAGCCCCAGCACCAAAAAAAAAAGAAGTATCACTCTTTAGCTGGGTATGGTGTTGCACACCTGTATCACAGCACTCAGAAAACTGAGGCAAGAGGATAAGTGAGTGTTTGAGGTCAACCTGGGCTACAAAGTGAGTTCAAGACCAGCCTGAACTACATAGAAAAACCCTCTCTCAAACAGACAAAAGTTAAAAAAAGGTATCACTATTTGCAGAATATGAGACAGTGAAAATATAAATTTCAACATTAAAATATCTTTAGATTTATAGATGAAAGTAGTACTCATAAATTGCCACATAGTAAATATTCCATTTCAGCATGATTATTTTATAATGGTATTTTAAGTTAATTTATAGAAATTTATAGTAAATTTCAGGAACACATTTTTCTCCTTGAAGAAACTATCGAATTTTTTTTCTGTGTATCCACATTGGTAAGAACACTTTGACAGATGTGATGGTTTTCTTTGATCAATATTAATATAAAGCTGCTGAATATCCTTGGAGAGGTAATCAAGAAGGAAAATTTTCCATTTTAATGTTGTTAAGTGACAGTAGACTTAAGAGCTAATGAACATCATTTACCTAATAAGAAAATGTTTTCTTACATGCAATTACTGTTAGAGGAATCGTTAGCCCTAACAAAAGCTCAATGAATCAGCTAAACATACGTCTCATTCTATAATTTATACTTTTTTTAACAGTCCCTGATCCCTTGGGTCAAGATTACTTTAGAAATACAAAGAGGACCCTAAAACTACATAATTTCTATTATAAAATGAACATGTAAATTATCTACTAAATTACTTGTTCTTAATTAGTAATTTTGCATAATAACATACAGTCTCTTTGGTCTCTTCAGTCTTTGACAGATAACACTACAAATGTTACTTAAATTCCAATTACACTACAAACCTTGTAGAAATGTGCAGTTAATCTAACTATTCAAACGTGAGCAATTCTGGTGTTCCTTAGGCAAACTGTAGTTACGCATTGTGCTGAAAGTTACACTGGCTCATTAGGAATGCAGTGTTTCTTTGTTGTTTCTTATAGGAGAGACTTAAACATTTTTAAAGGTTGTACTTGGATAATATATTGTGTAATTAGGACTGTGAGTTCTTTTGGCTTTTAGTTTTGAAATTCAAATTATAAAAATATGTATCTACTGACCTAAAAATGTTGTATTTTGGGTAGTTAAAATTAAATTAACTGTGTAAAACACAGCTACTGCTAATCATACTGTAGGGCTCTTGAGCTGCTCTAATCATGTCATAGGTACTTTGTGTCCTAAGATACTGCAGATAATTCACTTAGACAGCATCATATTCAGTTCATAGAAAAGGATGAAAATAAGAACGAACTGTTTTACAAATACGTATCAAGTGCTTACAAAGGGCAGGTGGTAGAGCAATGAGGAAAGCTGCGATTTCTCCTCTCTCCAAGTTGGCCTCAGATTATTTGTGTGTGAATATGTAAATATCTGTGTGGAAGGGGAAGAGAAATAGATTGGTCAAATGACAAAAAAACAACATATTATCAGGACTCAGAAAGGAGATAAACATACAGAGAGGCATGGATAATCCGTCACTTTAAGCAGAGCATAGGCCTGTTTTCCATTTTATACATAAATACAAAATATTTTCCACAGCTTTCATTTTTATCTACCTCACCTACTGGGTAAATTATGTGGACATTGTGTTTTTCCTTTGTTTGGAATTAAACGAAGAGTGGTACAATGTTTTGAAAAGTCATGTCACCCCTGGAAATGTCACTTTTCCTCTATGAATTCTTCATTCCCACAGTTTGCTGTGAAATGATAAACCCAGGTTAGAAAAATTCAACCAAGTATTACTGAAAAATTTTCACATTTTCAAATAGGCCCTAGTCACAGTCTAATAAAAGTGTATTAATACAGGCTTGCATTACCTTTAAATTAATTCAGATTTTAGAAAAAACACAGCAACCACATAATTATGAAATTTTAAAGACATATTTAAGAGTATTGTACTGTCACTGGAATGTTTCAAGATTCTTAAACCGCAATCAGCATGTTTTTCTTCCAAAATAAAGCACAAATGTTGCAAAATATGTTGAACTACATGATACTGGGCAAGATTTATCTTACCAGACATAATGAAGTTACTTTATTATGAAAAGGCAGTTCGGATAGAATAATCATTCCTTTTAATTGAGTGAAGATATGATTTTTAGATTAGTCAATGAGAAGGCAAAAGAAAATGAAGTTATAATGAACTTTACTTGCTATATATAAACTTCAAACAGAATGAAAAAATATGGGAAATGTCCTTTAGAAAACCAACTGCCGTACACAGAGCTTGTCAATATTTGAAGCCTTTAAAATTAGTTCACAGAAAAAAATATTCCCTGTTCAACGACACTGCTTGTATAACAGATGGAACACGAACTCAGGTTAGTAGGTAACACAGGTTTATGGCCAACTTAAAAAGAAACACCAGGTGTTTTAGCAAATTATTGCATTATTCATCAACAACACTTAGTTGCCAAGAATCTGTGAAAAAAAGACTTAATAAACCAATGAAATTTCTTAGCAGTTAATACATACAGTAATATTTAATGTAATATATAAAGCAATTTCTAGAGTGATAGATTATTTTGGTTATCTTTTATACACATTGACCTGAACAGATTCTCCAATATAAGGTTTTTATATTTTTTATTAATTCATAGTACTTTATTTAGTATAAAACCTGAAAATTGAATTTAAAGAATAACAAATGGTGTGATACCTTTTTCTGATGTATTTGCAAAATTAAAAAAAATTCTTAGACTATATCAAGACACAGTATATCTCTCTAAATTGTAAATAATTTTTTAAAAAATTTAACATATATAAAAACAAAATTACATATTATTGTGATGTTTCTATATCTTCATTCCCTGAGTCATAGTAAAATCAAGTATAAGGATTATTAAAAACTGAAAATGACACAGAAATAAAATTACTCATAAGAATTTTTAGTTTTCTATATTGGTTGAAGTTTGAAGAACCTGTATTTCAATATATTGATGTGGAAATACACTGTTTTTTTTCTTTTAAAAATTATTATGATTCCAAGACCATGAAATCATAATATCAAATTGAGTGACTATGTCCTCAGTGATAAATGTGGAATATTTAATCAACAATTTGGAAGAGCTAATTGATTTAGAAATAAAGAAGATGTGGTTTTTTATGCAGTGGAGTTTACTCAATTGTAAAGAAAGACATTTTGAGTCTTTTCTAGTTAAATGAGTGCACTATACCCTTAAGTGAAATGAATCAGACACACATGTTTAAATACTGCATTGTTCCCCTGGTGTGAGAAACTAAAAGTGTAATTAAGGGTCAAAATGTGTAATAGATATTGGGAAAAAGGAAGAAAATGTTTAAACAGGAATGGGAACAAGGGAAGGCATGGGAAAAGGAAGGAAGAGACAAACACAAAGAGAGATTAGAACGAAAAGAAATGGAAACAAAACTTTTGTAAATAAGTAGGCGGAAATGTTTTTAAGGAAGGGGAAGGGAAATGGAAAAAAAGAAATGAGACATATCATGTCCTGGTACAAATTCCTATGATGAATGTGATCTTTATGAATACTGTTGCTCTCCTATAATCTTATTTTGAAATTTTGTACCATTGTTTTTATTATTTTTTTCCTTTAAAATAAATGAATAGAATCATATAATTAATTGAGTTATAAAGAATTTTGGACCCACTAAGTCTGTCATGGCCTAGAGAAAGTAAATTATAGTTACATTTGCAGCTACAAATTTAGTTGAAAATAATTATATTTTGATAGTGCTGTTACTGTGAGAAAACCAACACTAATGTCAGAAAAGAAACTTTCAGAAAAAATGTTACCACACATTATAAGGAAATTGAGACATTATAAATATTATATATTGAAATTTCTTTATACAATTCATTACGACATTTATCACTTTCTTCATAGGTATGTTTGATGTTAGTCAGTAATATAAATCCATTTCATGTAAATTACATATTGAATTTTTTCCAATTTTTTCTTCTCTAAATATAAACTGATACCATCACCAGAGTTATATCTCTCAACATTTTGCTTTACTATTTTTATTTCTTCAGTTTTTACACTTTCACATCTTAGTAATGATATGACCTTCAAGGTAATTTTTCCCAAATAGCAGTCTTTAAACGTTAGAGGAGTTTAGAGACTTTCACTTTAACGTCACATATTGAAATAGGGGCTAATTCCTGTGTTGTATTCTAGCACTTCCTCATGTGACCACTTTATATGTTTGTAATTTGTCTTGACCTGTTGTATTAGTTCTCCTAACTTAGTTTTCTTCTTTCATTATGTGAAAATGAGTCTGGTGTTTCACTACTTATCCTAGGGCCAGGGATATAGCTCAGTGGCAAAGCACCTGCCTGGCAAGCATCAGGTCCTGAGTTTAATTCTTTGTACCTTAAAAAAAAAACTACTTATCCCAGCAAGTTTTAATTTAAGGTTCATTTGCATTTCCTCCCTTCTTCACTTTTTCCCTCTCTCCTTCCTTCCATCCTTCATAGGTTGTTTTGTTCCAAAGTCTCTACTATGAAAACCTAAAGCGGAGGTGCTGGAAAATAAACACAAACCGACCACACCACACAGAGCTTTGAATACAAGCAGGAACATCAATTCCAGAACCCAGTCCTGATCTCTTTATTTATTGACTCTTATCTTAGATATTTTGTAAGACATCGTGGGGGAAAACTAGCTTACAACTCTCTGTAGCGGTTAGCATTTCGTCTGTTCTGACTTACCCAATTTGGTCTCACTCTCTGTAGTTTTGTACAAATGTTTCAAGTTTGTTCACATGTTGCTCAAGTTCCCTTTTCAGAACTGTGTGGCACTATCATCTCAATGGTATTTTCATCAATCCTTTTTTTTGGAAATATAATGTCCATTGTGCAAACTTTTAAACATGTGATACATGCATTCAGTATTTTTCAACCTTATTTAGCTAAAGATATCTTTTGTCCATGGAAAACTGTTACAACATTTGGGGAGACACCTACATAAAGCACTGTAAGTATTTCAGAAATGTCACAGATATTAGAAAACTTAAATTTAAATAAGAGATAATGAATACAATAAGAAGAAAACAATAAAAGAATTAGATAAGTAGTAAGAGGGTATCATCAATTTTTGAAAACTATATCATTTCCCTTAAATAGTCATTCAACTTCCTGTGAGTAGGGGATTGTAATCTATGAAATGAATGTTGGTTGGGATTTGGATGGGTGGAAGTAAAGGAAAGAGGCATTCTTTAAGGAAGGAACAACTCGGAGAGGCAAGTTGGGAAGGTTTAGCGGAGAAAACTACCACTCATTATAGATTCTCCCAGCATTTTATTATTTATTTCATGATTTAATTTTACAAATAATGAGAACCAGAGAAATTACTATTAAAATTCATCAAGAGAAAAGTCATATAAATATTTTCTGTCATAACACATTAGGCATTTGATACAGCGGAAAGGAATTTGTTTCTGAACTCACTGGTGGTCAAAACTTGAAATATACTTTACATATTTATATATGTATATATATAGTATGAAAAAAACAAAAGTATGCATATGTTTTATACTTTAAAAAGTCTATATTCTTCCTGTTAACAAATATCTGCCTTTGTTAATACTAGTTTTTGTAGTATTGACTCTTACACATTATTATGCAAATATTGAGGATGTGGTAAAACAAAATTCAATAGGAGGAATTTGGGAAGAACGCAGAAAATATAGTCATCTGGCATCCCAGTTTAGCCCAAGTATTGGATTAGGATTTCATATATATATACAGTAAGAGAGATCATCCTTCCAAAAAATTTCTCTTTCTCACCCTGCAATAGGTATAGGATATAATATAGTTCACAAGTGTGAGAATATGACGAGTCATTTCCCCAACATCATTCATCCTAAACAGGTACCGCAGATGCTCACCGCTATTCACAGCAGAATTAATTTTCATAGCCCACCTAATATATCTCACAAGATCCACATATTATATACAAAAATAATACAACACACATAATTTTAACACTCTAATATATATTTATATATGTTATGTGAGAGCATATCTACAGTATTTTAATGTGTGAGCTACTAAGGAGTGAATCCAGAGCCTCTGCACTGAGCTACATCCGCGGCATTTACTTTGCTTTATTTTATTTTATATTTTGAGAAATGGTGTTGCTAAATTGCTAAATCTCTCGGGCTGGGATTGAATTTATGATTTTCCTACCCCTCAGAGTTCTGAGATTATGATCAGTGGATTAATTTCCTGATGAATACACTACACCTATGATCCAATCTCCTCTTCAGGAGTCTCTTGTCAACCAAGATGACAATTAAAATTGACACACAGACTTAATTTCATCTGCAGAGACTATCAAATATGCAGAAAGTGGCAAAGGCCCCTTAAAAATAAAGAAATGTGTATTTAAACAAGTTAGGGTACTGAATATGGCAGGTAGGGAAAAATATCTAAAATTACTTGGCCTCTAGCTAAAGTAATTTGTATTCACACTAAATAGACATTATCACATAAGCAATTAAGTTAATTGAACATAAACATAAAATCTTTGAACATTTGTTGAGCTCAAAATTGTGATTTGTTTTTTACTCATTAGGCTAATTAGCAATTTTTTTTCTCTAATCTTTTAGAAAAGTTGGATAATATTCTAGGTGTATCCTACTGAGGAAATTGTAGGTGGTATCTTAAAAAATGTAGTCTAAATGACAGAATGTTAAGTATTAAAATTGATGATTCATGTTATTAAGAGAGAAACCAACAGGAAGGTAAAAGAATCAGTAATTGTATATTACTATTGATATTTTATTCACATATATAATATTGAAAATATACTAAAAAATGGGAGACATGCTACAAAAAATAAAACTGTGTCATATTAGAATAAATACAAGTAGTTCATTCTCTTTTATCAATTCACTGAATATGAAATAGGACTTATAACTTATTAAAATAATGTTTCCCCTTCTAAATTCAATTTTCCTGAAGATGACAGAATAGTGAGCAGCAGAGAAAGAGCCTCTCCAAGATTTGGTATCCAGATACTGGAGTATAGCAATATGCAGAAGGGAAGGAGGGAAGTGGGTCCTCTGGCCCCAGGAAGGATCTGAAGTGGGAATAAAAGCCTCCAGGGAGAATAAAAAGAGAAATTTCAATGAAGAGGCAGGAGGTGACAGGTATTGGCTTCTTTGTAAGTCTGGACTCACTGCTTGGGAGGAGCAGTTCAAACCTGTGGATACATGGTGATGGCTGACCACCCCAGAGGCCTCCATGAAGAGACACACCAGCAGAAGAAAGCAATAGATGTGGAGGACTGCAGTGGATGATGAGTGGTTCATCATGTCCCATGGGAAAGGGTGATGGGCCAGGAACCATCTTGGAGAGGGGCCAACTGAGTCAGGAACTTCAAACAGCTGTGAGCTCCATCTAGTGATCACTGGCCACGTTTAAGGCCAGAGAAAGCACACCAACTGCTACAGGCTGAAAGAGTCTGGTTTCAGCCTCCTGGCCAGAAACCACCCTGAACTTCAGGGGAAATAAATGTGCAGGCTCACTGGGATTATCTACCATCTCACTGTGAAGCTGCTGCTGGCTTCCTAGGATCAAACAACATGGATCTGGATTCTGCACAGGTTGTCCATCAGTGACACAGAGACACAACTTGAAGTGGACCTTTTCTTTTTCATTGTATTTTTTGTTTTGTTTTGTTTTTTGCTTCACTGCTTGTTCTTATACTTGTGAATGTGAACATGGTTTCTAGATTTTTTGTAGTTTGTTGCTCCTGTTCTGTTCTTTTTATTTCATCTTTCTCTCTTTTGCTCCTGTCTTCTGTACCAGTTTCCGTAAGTTACGTTATCTTCCTTTGTCCACCCTTGTTTCTGATCTATTCCTCTTCTTCTATTTCTCTATTTTATCACCCTAAACCCTTTTAAATTTTCATCCCTGAAGGTAAAATTGTCATATTGAGGGCTTGTTTACTACATACAAGTTTCTGATACATTTTAGATTTTGTCATATAGCCACAAATCTAGTTCATACAATTAAAGGCAGCAAATTAATTGTTTGTCATTTGCTAGCCTGTGTATGATGCTATTGTTGTTGCTGAGTATGCCACATTAGCCAAAATGATGCAGTTTGTTCTAGGAAGTTGTTCCTTGTGGTATACCAAGACTGAGATTCTCTAATGGTCATAAGAAATAGTATAATTCAGGACTGGGCCGAGTAGGCAGTGACTTCTCATACCCAATAAGTTGAAGAGGTAGAATCTTGCAACATACTCAAAGCCCAAAATCCAACTACATCTGGAACACACTTCAGAGAAGTAATCATTTCATAAGGGTTCTAAACACTAGCAATAAACCTACTCACACCATAGGCCATTTGCAAGCATCAATGTGGAAATCAAACTAAAAAAACAGAAAATGAGAAAATGCTTAAACAAGATGCAACCCCTGACATCCAGGTCACAAAAGGCAAATACAAGGGGATTAATAAGGTGGAATAATTCAAAAGTCACCCAACTGGCCTCTCTGAAGTGGTAACAAAGCAAATAAACAAAGCTTCAGAAAAAATCAAATCAAAAATAGTTTCCCAGATAACAACAGACATGGAGACTACAATGAAACACATGATAAATGACTCTAGAGCAGATACAGATAAAAATATAGGAAGTTAAGAAAATGATGGAAACCATGAATGGTCACTATAGGAAAGTAATTGTAATCCATAAAACAGATTCAAACAGAGAAAATTAAAAATTCCATTGAAAGTAAATGCAGTAGAATGAGCCAATGTGAGAACAGAAACTCAGATATAGGAGACAGGATTGTGATTAGGGATCATGAAAAGAAAAATTTGTTAAAAATAGTAGGGGACCACAAGAAATTAATCCAGCAGTTGCTAGATGATGCAAAGAAGAATAGCATAAGATTGATTGGAGTCAATGAAAAAACCAAGAGTTCAAACCACCTGTTCAAAGACATCATGGCAGAAAATATCCAGGTGGTAGGGAAAAATAATTTAATGCAGAAAAAATTGAGGTATACAGTTTGCCAATTAGCCATGATAAAAAAAAAATCTACATCATGACATATAATAATCAAGATTCCAGAAATTCAATGTAAGAACAGAATATTAAAATCCGTTAGAGAAAAGAAGCAAATTTTCCTGTAAAGGAAAGCCCACCAAAATCACAGTTGACTTTTCAACACAAACCCTCAACTCAAGGAAAGCTAGGCGTGAAGAATTTCAGGCACTAAATAGTAAAAACCCTATTGGTTATTTCTTTTGAAGTGCAAAAGTTTTTTAATAAGATGAGATCCCAGTTGTTGATTCTTTTAAGCACTTCCCGTGTGGTTTGTGTTGTTCTTTGCCTACCCCTGGGTCTTCAAGATTTCTTTTTTTTTTTTTTTTTTTTTTTTTTTTTTTTTTTTTTTTTTTTTTTTTTTTTTTTTTTCTTTTTTTTTTTTTTTTTTTTTTTTTTTTTTTTTTTTTTTTTTTTTTTTTGGTACTGGGTATCAAACTCTCAACCTTGCTCTTACCAGGCAGGTGCTTATGCCACTGAGCTAACTCCCTGGCAATCTTTAAGATTTCTACCTACTTGTCTTCCAGTAGATTTAGTGTTTCTGTTTTAATATTTAGATTTTTGATCCATTTTGAGTGCATGGTGATAAACATGGGTCTAGTTTCAGTCTTTGGCATGTACAAAGTCAATTTTTCCAGCACCATTTATTAAAGAGGCTATCTTTCTTCCAGCGAACATGAACATGTTTAGCCCCTATGTCAAAGATAAGGTGGCTAAGTGTCTTTATAGTTGTGTCTGCATCTTCTAATCAGTTCCATCAATCCTGAAGACTGTTTTATTTTTTTTTATTTTTTTATTTTTTTTATTTTGCCAGTAACATGCTGATTTTATCACTGTAGCTTTGTAGTAAAATTTCAAGTCAGGAATTGTGATGCTTCTTCCCTTGCCTTTGTTGCCCAGGATTGCCTTTGCTATTCTAGGTCTCTTGTATTTCCAAATGAATTTTAGGAATGTTTTCTCTAGATCTGTAAGGTATATTAATGGTCTTTTGATCAAGATTGCATTAAATCTGCATAACAACTTTGAGAGTATGGTTATTTTCTTGCTAACCAAGAGAAAGGGACATCTTTCCATTTTTTGACATTCTCTTCAATCTCCTTTTTTAGAATACTATAGTTTAATGGGAAAGTATTTTAGCCATCTGTCCCTCAGACAAAGGACTTATATCTAAAACATATAAAGAATTGAAAAGCACCAAACCCCCCCAAATTGAAAGACCCAATCCACAAATAGACATCTGAGATGAATGTGCACTTCTCAGATGAAGAAATACAAATGGCAAATAAATACATGAAGAAATGTTTAACATCACTAGTCATTTAAGAAATGCAAATTAAAACAACATTGAGATTCCATCTCACTCCAGAAAGAATGGCTGCCATCAAGAAATCAACGGATAACAAATGTTGACAGAGACATGGGGAAAAAGGAACACTTCTCCATGGTTGGTGGGAGTTTAGACTGGTGTGGAAATCAGTGAGAACATTCCTCAGAAAACTAGGATTGGAAGTCTCCTTCGATCCGGTTATTCCCCTTCTGGGTATTTTCCCAGAAAAAAATTGAAAATGTCATGCCACAGAAATACATGTGCACTCATATTTATAGCAGCACAATTTGTAATAGCTAAAGCTTGGAAACAACCCAAGAGCCCATCAACCACAGAATGGATAAAAAAGATGTGGCATTTTTAATGCAATGGAATATTACTCAGCTATAAAAGGGAAAAGCTTGAGGCTTTTATAGGTAAATGGAGGAAACTTGAAACCTTTCTCATAGGTGGAATAAATCAATTGCATATTTATAAATATATTGTCTCCCTAGTGTAAATAAAAAATAATAAAAATTACAAAAGAAAGAGTAATAAGATCCAAAATGTAAAATAGATATTGTAATAATTAAAGGGAAAGAGGGTGCTCAAAAGGAAACAACAACTGGACTCAGGGAAACGAGAAAAGGAAGAAAGGAAAAGATTATATGTATGAAGGTATACATATATAAATGTATGCATGTATATGTATATAAGATACATAGCTATACTACTCATCTCTCTTAGTTCATCAAAGGAAACACTTTGTGCTGTCATTGTTTGATTGTTTAATCATTTTTATGCCTAGATCTTGTAACCTGAACAACTATGTCTAAGATAACAATATGTAATATATTAATTAGTGTTAATTTCCTACCATTTTTTTAAAATTTTGTATCATTTCTGTCCTTTTTTTTCTGTTTTGCTTTAGAAAATAAAAAGAATCAATTCAAGCAAAAAAAAAAAGAAAGAAAACCACCTCCCACCCAAATTGTTGTACCCTTCAAAACTATCTTTCATAATTGATAGAGAAATAAGTTACTTCCACGACAAACAACACCTGAAGAAACTCATAAACAACAAAGCAGCATCCCAAAATACTTGGAAGGACACTCTACGAAGAGATAAAAAGGATTATGACTCCATGAACCCAAACAGAATGAATCTACCTGTCACATCTAGCACAGCTCACAAAACTCTGGAGGGAGGATGGTGGCAGATGAAGAAGACAAATGTCAATATACGAAAGCTGGGGTAAAGTGGAGCCTCTCTCCTGATGGGAGGAAGCAAACAGTCCAGCACCTGCAGCACATTTATTTATACAATCAGCAAGTGAATAAATCCATGGGGAGTTTAAGGTGAGAACTGACTTTGGGGAAGGAAGAATGCGTGATCTAGTAGCAGACCAGTCAGCATATCTTGGTGGCTACATGGGAAACCAGGAAGAAAACTGTGCTATCTCATGTGAAAGTAAAGCCAATATGTGTATCAGGTCCCTGAACTGTGAGCACATCTCATGGGGCCCTGCCAAACTCATGAGAGGCAGTGGCCTTGCCTTAGATACCTGTGGTACAGACAGCTTCACTTTCAACATCCACCAGGCAAGGAAAAAAAATAAACAGTGTGAAAAAAGGCAGGCAACATCAGGAAAATAAGAGGAACTGAGACTCGAGAATGAGGCTATGACTTCTAGGGCAAAGATTATACATCTGGGCTGAAGCACTGGCCCCAAAATTTTTGATACTACCTCAGTTGTGTTATGCAGATTACTCTCTCTGCATTTCTTGCCCTCTGCATGTAGCAAATCTCAGACCTCCTACAGAGCACAGCTCATAGCTCTCATATGTCCCACCACTCTCACTGTCACTCACCCCCAAGTCACTCTCTTCATAGAGAATAAATAAAACCCAGGTTGGGCCATGGGTCATGATCTTTGTTCCAGTGAACCACCATCTTGGCTGAACTTAGGATCCCCTTGGTTCCTCATAGCTATATACAAGTCTTAGTGTCTTTATTCCCACCTTGGTTTGCACTGGAAGTGGTAGACTGGAATTAACTCACTAGAATGCCAATAACTTCTCCATGGGATTGCAAATACAAATTTTCCAGATTGTGACAAGGATGAGAAATGTATCTCTGTAGACGGTCACTATGTCCTTGCAAAGGGAACAATCCAAGAATAAGAGGTAACAAATATATATATAATACATATATACATGTATATATGTATATATATATATATGCAACAAATATCAATACACTCAACTTTATAAAATAAACATTAACATACATGAAAAATGAAATGAGCTGCAATACAATTGTATTGGGGAATCTCAATACCCCACTGTTACAAATAGACAGATCAAATAGACAAAATATCAAAAGTGAAATAATACTGAACCAAACTTCTGAATAAAAGGACTTAGTAGATATTTAGAGTATGGCACCCCACAACATTAGAATATGTGTCCTTCTCAGCTGCACATGAGATGTTCTCCAAAACAAACCACATACATACCAGCTGATAGAACATGGTTAAGTGAATGCAAAGGAACTGAAATTATCCTGGGTATATTGTCAGACTATAGTGCAAAGAAATTGGAAATCAATGGCAAAAGAAACCACAAGAACTTCATAAACACATGGAAATTAAATAATGAAAGGTTTTTGCCCTAGTATAAATTACTGGACATTATGGTGGTGGTCTAACGTGGTGGAAGGCCAAACTGATGACCACTTCCTCCTCATTCCCCTTCAGACCTGATTACAACTTCCTATTCCCTTTCCCATGCTTCCAATCAGTTCCTCATGCATCATCAATGCCTGTTCCAAGTGCCACTTCTGGTCAGAGATCATAAAGCCTCCTGCCATGTTTGTCTCTGGCAGAGGAGAAAAGCCCAACTCCTCACAATGAGTTGTGGGCTCCTCTCTGGTTCCTCAATAAAGGCGTTCTCTTTTCTTTCTTTTTGCTTCTCTATTGAACTAAAAAACCCTAACATTTTCTTTTTGCTTCTCTATTACACTGGAAAACCCTAACAAACAAAACCCTCCTGAACAACCAGTGGGTTACAAATAAAATTAAAGAAGCAATAAATGTAATACACCACACTGATGTAGGGGAATGAAACTCCCAACCTACTAGATGTCCCGGTAAGAGTCTGTGCGCTCTAAAATCACAGAATGAATTTCAGGAACGATGGAGGTTAAGAGAAGAATATATTTATTGAAAGAAAGCTTATGTCTTGGAGAGATACAAAAGGGTTCCCAAGTGGGTTGCCAAAGACTCTGTCTTTTCTACAGTAAAACCACAAGGTGAGATGGGTCCAAGATGGGGGAATATGGGTACTTGCAAGACAGAGGGGCATGAGGTGGGACAGAACTGTGGTCAACCAGTAAGAATAACTGTTCAGGTAAAATTGACCAAATCAGGGAAAAGTGGGGAAGTGAGTCACATAACAAGCTGGCATACTTAAAGAGCAGTGACTCTCTCTGTAGGGGGTTGGACTCCCCAGTGACTCTTGGCTTCCTCAGGATGATCTATACCTATTTAGAATATCAATCCCTGATGTTTATACTTAGGGTGTGGTTGCATTTGTTTTGCCTTTTTCTTGAGATCTGGCCCACAGTGGGAGGTGTCTGTCTCCGCCAAGGTCACAAGGTATCTGGTCTTCTGCACTAGCTCCTTTGAGGGCCCAGCCCTGTCTGACTGCCTATAATACTTCTAACTGACTAGGTTGCCTGTAACAATATCAACACAGTCAAAGACAAAAGCTATATGTTCATTTCAATAGAGGCAGAAAAAGTGTTTGACACAGTCCAGTACCCATCCATGATAAAAACTTTAAAGAAAATTGAAACAGATTATCTTTATACCAATCTTGTAAAAGGCATCTATGCAAAACCAATAGTCAACACCATACTAAACAGACAAAGTCTGAAAACTTTCTAAAATCAGGAACAAGACAACAGTTTTCAGTGGCTGCACTATTTTTCAGTATAGTTCTGGAAACATTAGCTACAGCGGTTTGACAAGAGAAAAAATAAAAGGAATAAAAGTAAAACAGGAAGAAATTAAAATAATTATTCATAATGACATGATACTCTACATAGAGGACCCCAAAAACTACAACAGATTTCTAGATTTAATCACCATTCAGAAGTGCAACTGGATACAAAGTCCACATTCTGACATCAATAGCTTTCTTGTACTCAAATAACAAACTCACTGAGAGAGAAACTAGGGAAACGGCACTATCTCCAATAGCATTAAAAAACAATGAAATACCTAGGAATCTATCTAATGAAGAAAGTGAAAGACCCCTACATTGAAAACTACAGAACTCTGGAAAAGGATATTGAAGAGCATATCAGAAAATGGAAAGCTATTCCTCGCTCTTTGGTAGCAAGAACCAATACAGTGAAAATGGCCATACTTTCAAACTTCTTATAGAGATTTAATGCAATCCTGATTAAAATTCCAATAGCATATCTCACAGAATTAGAGAAAACAATCCTAAAATTCATTTGGGACCAGAAAAGACCTATGATAACTAAGATAATTCTGGGCAAACAAGGCAGGGGCATCACAATCCCTGACTTAAAAATGTACTATAAAGATACTGTGAAAAAAAAAAAAAAATAAAAGCCCAGACCTGAGGATCAATGGAATGGACTAAGAGATGTGGAAAGAGCTCCAGACATATTTAGCCACCCTATCTTTGACACAGGTGCCAAACTGAAAGAAAGATAGCCTCTTTAATAAATGGTCTCTACACGCAAAGAGGAAGATTAGACCCACATCTTTCACCAAGCACTATACTAAAATCAAAATAGATCAAAGATCTAAATATTAAAACAGAAATACTAAATCTGCTGGAAGGTAGAGTAGGTAGAACCCTTGAAGACAATGGTGTAGTCAATGATTTTATGAACAAAACCCTAATCATACAGGAACTATTACAAAGAATCAACAACCAGGATCTCATACTATTAAAAAGCATTTGCACAGCAATAGAAGCCACCAACAGCGTGAAGAGACAACCCCAGAGCAAGGGAAAAAATTTCACCAGCTTTTCCTCAGACAAAGGATTTACTATCTAGACTATATAAAAAATTCAAAAAAAATCAGACACCTCCAAAATGAAAGACCCAATGCACAAATGGGCATCAGAAATGAATAGACACTTTTCAGATGAAGAAACAGAAATGGCAATGTTCAACATTACTGGCCATTTGAGAAATGCAAATTAAAACAGTGCTGAGATCCCATCTTATCCCAGAAAGAATGACTATGATCAAGAAATCAACCAATAACAAATGCTGATGGGAGTATGGGGAAAAAGGGAATTTTCACTATTCCTTTTTCCCAAATTAGGACTGGAGATTCCATTTCACCCAGCTACTCCACTTCTTGGTATCTTCTCAAAAGAATTAAAAGCATCATACCACAGTGATATACGTGCACCCATGTTTATAGCACCACAATTTGTACTAGCCAAATCTTGGGAATAGCCCAAATGCCCAAGAACCAGTGAATAGATAAAGATTTTTTTTTATACTATGGAGCACTACACAGCCATAAAGAAGGACAAACTTTGAGACATTTCTAAATAAATGGGTAAAGCTTCAGACCATATTCTTAAGTGAAATAAATCAGACACACATGTAAATACCACAACGTTTCTCTGGTATGAGAAACTGAAAATTTAAATAAGTAATAAAATGTGTAATAGAGATTGTGAAACAGGAAGAAAATGTTTAAATGGGAAGGGGAAGAAGGGAGGCAGAGGGGGAAAGGAAGGAAGGGAAAAGTAAAAAAAAAATAAGAAAAGAAGAAAAAAATGGAAACAAGCTTTTGTAAATAAGAGAGGAAGAAGGGTTGAAGTGAGGGTAAATACAAAACAATATGTTTTCTTCCTTGGTAAAACTATGAGTCAGTTACGTAAATATACTACAGATTTGAGACTAAACAACATTTGTTACACAAACATGCTGTTACCAGCCACCCAGGTCCATACTGTGTATCACTCCACGAGAATACTGGAATCTGTTTTTATTTGGGGGGATAAAACATTCATTCAAATTTCTCTCCAAGCAAGACAGGCAGGTCTGGGTCTCAGATCTCTGTCTCACCCTGATCAACTCTGCAAGAAGTTTACTGCAAACGTTTGAGGAGAGGAATACAATGAAACAACAAAATGTTTCATCCTCAGACCATTGTGCTTCCTTCTTTAACTGGATCTCAATCCTCAGGGGCCAGCATCTCAGCACTTGCCTTCTCTTTCAGGTGGATCGCTAGTTCTCTGTCAAAAAGAGGCATTATTTTTCTGTTTATATTTCTGAGCCAAAGAGAGGAGGAAATGCTGGTTTACATTTGCATCCTCAGAAATTTGGAGAAGCAGCTTATGTCTCAAAGGGCAAAAAAAATTTTCAAAGAACCATTTTATCCTCTTGGTTACAGTGCTATTTCTTATCCCTATTTATAAAACCATACTTTATTTTATTTTGATAATCAAGATCATAAAATCATCTGCCAATAAAGTAATACATTTTCACACAGTTGTATGTGGGACCTAGATAGCTAGTTAAAATCTACAACTTTTGGATTAGTAGAAATTTTGTCAAATTATTTTGTGAAAGCATAAATATACAATGTTTTGTTCTTAGGTTTTAAGTAGTAATGCCTATATACAGAAGTGACCAAACCATTTCGTGAATAATTTATGCATAGCATCATTTATTTAAAAAAGAAAATTTTACCTTGGAATTTATTAATTTTACCATTAAGAGTAAGTCAATGAAATTTCAAGATAACTTAAAAGCATTTTATGAACTATTGCTAAATTAGATTCCTGTATCTGCTGCAACAATGTAGTACCGGCTTGACTGTGGGCTTGGGATGTAGCTCCATGGAACAGCACTTACCTAGCATGCACAAGGCCCTGAGTTCAATCCCTGGGTAGACAAAACCAAAGCTACAGTCATTTATAATTTCACAGATCTGGAAGGTAGCGACATGAAATCACAATTTTAGTGGGGCCATTCTTCCTCCAAATGTGGCAGGAAAAGGTCATGCTTTTGCCTTTTCCTAGCTTCTGGCAACCTGGTTTTGCTTCTCATTTCTTGGCTTCTGGTCAGGTCACTTAAGTCTCTATCTTTGCCATCATGTGGACTTTTCCCCTCTGTCCACATCTGCAAGTGCTCTTCTATGTTTACAGGAACAACAGTCACTCAGTGTGGGTCTCACTCTAATCCAACACAAAGCAGTCCATTCCATCTCACGATTCCATACAACGCTACCTTTGGCATGGTTTTTCAGAGGGCACTGTGCAATACACTACTGTTGCCAATTGAAATTTTCATTCAATTTATTACATATGTAGAACAAAGGATTCACGTTAAAATAGAAACCATTCTAACATTGGATGATGGTTTTGGTTTGTACATTATGGGGAACAATTGTGACACTTTCATAATTAAGTTTTAAGAAATAGTAACATTAAGTGCACTCAGAATTTATTGTAGTTTCTTCAGGGACATAAGAAACGTAGAGTTTTAGAAGCAATATCGCAGAACTTTGCTCAAATGCTTCAAATAGTTGAATATTGGCTTCCAAGGGCCAATTTCTGCATCTCTGTGCCTCAGAACTTTTCTGGAAACACAGAGGTTGCT
Organism: Dasyprocta punctata; assembly: GCA_004363535.1. Taxonomy (NCBI): domain Eukaryota; kingdom Metazoa; phylum Chordata; class Mammalia; order Rodentia; family Dasyproctidae; genus Dasyprocta; species Dasyprocta punctata. Next base: position 10,996 of record RJWM01005162.1, on the reverse strand, counting down.
CTGTGTGTACGCTGAGCACTGAGCATGATTCAGGGGTTCACATCCCTGGAGCCTCTCTCCCAGTTCCTATGTGATTAAATTTGTTCCCCCATCATACATTACTATAATGCACACTTTATAATTACTCTTTATTTTCTACTTTTTCCCACCAGTGACATTTGAACTCTAACACAATTATTTGCACTCAAATGATTATCTTAATGTCTACCTCTAGAAAAGAATAAACAACAAGATTATACATGCACACACACGTACACTTTATAATTTATCACCATTGAATGTCAAAGGAAGTAATAATGTCTGAATCCCAATATCATGCACAATAATGATCACTAATGTAATTTCTTATTTTTAGGATCCCAGTAGAATGATATTTGTAAAGCAGATTGCATTTTCTTGTCTTCATGTTATTTTGTGACTACAAACCATGACAGAAGTACATGGTGAAAATTTAGATAAAATATTTTACAGTAAAAGACAAATGGCCATTAATGCCCCTCCACAGATTCCTGCTTGATGGGAATGCATTTATGTCATTGTTCTTGCCACTTTCTGAAGCAGTTATGGAAGTCCTCTTTGATGAGCGTCTTTAGGAGTTGTGATGAAAAATATGATGTGTGCTGCCACAGAAAGCCTCCCAGTGTATAAACAGGCTCTCACACAGACTGCACAGTTAGCTTCCCTGGATCTGGCACCATGTGATTTCTGGCTCTTCTACAAAGCCAGAATGATCACAGAAAGTAAATGTTTTGAATTGATTCAGAACACTGAGGCAGCCATTGCAGCACAACTCAAAACACTCCCGAGAAAAAAGACTTCCAGCACTGCTACAGGTTATGGCAAGAATGATGAAAAATGTCTCTCCAAAGTGAGGAGGTATAACTCGAGGACAATCGATGGCCATGTCTTTTACTGTCATACATTTTTGTGATGTAAACTTTCAACGTACTTTTGATCACACCTCAGATATACAGTGAATGTGTTTTTTTATACATCTATATACAGATTATTTTAATAGCGTAAAAGTTTATTTTTGTGAAACTAGTTTTCCAGGTAAATTTCTAAAATTTTGTTTTTACAAAACAAAAATTAGCACAGTTGTCCATCCTTTAGTAAATTCTATAGTCAAGTGTATGATGAGAAACAAAATTTTTAAAAATTTAAACAAAATGTAACATCTGTTGAGCAATATTGCATTTCCTTTAAATTCAAACAGAATAAAATTCATGCAAGAATATTTGCTAATTTTTTCTCAAATTTTTAGATGAAATTGATGAAATAATTTTTCCTATTTTTACATTTGGCTAGTTTGTGATTAAAAATATAGCATTGTAACTTGTTGCTTTGTTATTGACATGAGCTGGTATTTGTAATTCAAATATCAATGAAATAAACACACAAACTCTGAGTTACAAAATGAAAGAATATTATTTGGTAATGAGTGTGCTTCTCTTGAATTCTTCATCAAGATGGAAATATGCAAAATTTACTGATGTGATTATGCTCAAGCCATTTATTCTTTCATAAAGGCTCTTATTTAAAAGAAAGATATTCATATTTTAAATCATTATACTACAATTTTAATTAAAACTGAATTCTTTTTCATTTATTTTGTTATAAGTAGTATGAGGAATATTAAATTTGAGAATATTTTAGTTTGAAACACAAACTATCAACTCAAATTTTAAGTAAAAACAAATACTAGATAAGTTGTATTTTAATCAATAATTTACATTTTATTAATACAACTTTTGCATTCACAGTTGTTAGTGTTATGAAATGATACACATGGGTAGGATTAACCCAAAGTAAAAAATATTGGTTTGACTGATATGACTGACAAAATGTGCATGCACATTTCACTAATTTTATAGTTCTGATAAGAAAACACTTTGTTATAAACTGACAACTACATTAGAATGATTTCTACAGTTTTTCATATTGACCACTTGATTAGATGTGTAATATAATGAGAACATTGTCATGTTCTATACATAGCCAAGTGGGTATCATTTTAGAATCACCTTTGTAATTATTTCTTTATCCTGCAGTTTAAATTCCCAACAGTGAATGTTTTCTTTCTGTCTAGTGTTAAAGATATGCCCATTTGGTATAATGAGCATAATGAATATTTATTATAGCTACAAACAACTATGTTGCCTGCAAAATGCTATTGCAGAAAAGAATCTTAGTCATTTTATGTAAAGAGACATTTTAGAAAGTACTAGAAATCTGTTTTCCTTAAATATTAGTATAATTTCTAGCCAATCTCAGAAACCAAAGGGAAACCATTATGTTTGTCCCAATGTATTTTTCCCATAACACATGTGCTTATTTCCCATGACCTTCAGAGGCCTGTCTGATTATTAGCATAGCATTTTCCTACCTCTTAGGTCTCCATCTATGCTTCAATGACCTCTTCTGCATTTTGTTTGCTCACTCAGCAGTACTGCAGAACTTCACAGAGAAACAAGCTGTACAGCGACTGAAAATCTCAGCGAGAGCGTTACCTTTGCTTTTTCACTCCTGTGCATATCTTTGACTCTTAGCCTATGTTTTCTTGTTAGTTTACGTCTCTCTTCATATTTTTATTTCTCTTTCTCTTTTTTTTTTTCTTTTACCAACAGGATTAAAGTCTGTCATCACTTCCCCTTGCTTTCCTTTCTTTTTAAAACCTTTGTTCCATTAAAACATTTATCTATCAACAGACTATCATTGGAATTAATTTTCAACGTCTTCAAACAACTGTCAGATCTGTCAAGGACCAGAGTGTAGTGTAACTGAGTACTAATCGTATACTCCGGAAAGACCAACCAGTTTTTTAACTTGGGTCTGCAAACACTTGAGGGCACTATGGAAAGTTAGAGCATTGATGTTAAAAGAATTTCAAATAACTTCAGACTCCCTCCAATCAGGCATTTTACGTTTTGTTCTTCACAGAAGTTTTAATTAGGTGGATCAAAGTTGGTTCTCAAATTATAAACAAAAAACGAAAAGAGTCAGCACGAATTTTAATACTAACAAAGGCAGAATGATTCAGATTAAAAGGGGAGGAAGAAAATAACCAAAGATGCAATTTAGATTAAAATAATTTTAATGTAATTGAATTCAGATATGCAAATATATTTTGAAAACTGTCTGATGAATGTGAATCTAAAAGCCAGGTCCTGAATCACAGCAGAGTTCTTAGTACGATAGTGAAGTCAATGAAAAAATAATTATAACTCCAAATCTATAGTTTATGGTGGGTTGAACAAATATTTCTTTCTTGTAAAGAAAGCTCTCAACTGTTTTTTAAAGTCAGAAGGCAATGGCTTAGAGCAAGTTCATTAGGATGTTTCATTGTTTTCTGTCTCTGCCTGAGCTGGATGACAAATTAATAACGAATATGATAAATTGTGATACCAGTAAATACATTTAAAAGTAAATTTGCATTTTTAAACTATGATTTGTATAATAGATTAGATTAAAGGTGTTGCATACACAGGTAAAATTGATTAGATATATCTACCAAAGCAAAGTTTAATTAAAAATTATATTTTATGTGCTAATAATAGGAAAATACAGAACTAATGATAAGAGATATTGCTTTTGCCTACCACAGTTATTCAACTCAATTCAATTCTTTATCTTTGTTTCTTGCAAAATTATTGCTAACCCATGTGATTTAACAATGATCAAACAATTTTAGGAACATTTTCATAGTAACCTTAAACACTGCGGAAGAAAAGGTAACCCAACGTGTTTTAAAAGTGAGTATTGAACTGTTAAGCAATATGACATTCAAATCTTGTAGTATTTCAGGATTTGACTGAGAGGTTACTTTAGGAATTAAAACACATGGTATTTTCTAACAAATTCAATTGTTTTTGGAAGACATATTTAGTATATGTCTTTTTGAATAATCCAGTTGTTAAGTGTAAAGTGTATAGGTGAAATATATAAATAATAAAATTGTAGACATTCCTCATAAAAGCCCAAACCTCTGATTTTTCTGGTGGCAAAATCATAGGCTGGACTTGATGATGTATGCCTGTAATCCCAGAATGCAGTAGGCTGTGGCAGGAGGATCTCTGTGAGTTCAAGATCAGCCTGGACTACACAGTGATTTGAAGTCTAGCTACAACTACAAAGCAAGACAGTGTCTCAAAGATAAAACAAAACAAAACAACCAAAACAAAACATTAATCACTAATGAGCAAAAATTCAACCATGTTGGTAAAATTTGATAAGGACAAAAAGAATCACTGTCAAAGCATTTTAATTATAATGATCTAATATTAAAAGCGTTTGGTTCCCCTTACAATTTAGATGATTAATACACATACATAATTTACTTATAAACTTTAATTGACAACTCAGTTACAATACTTGCATGTTTATTCCTAGTTTATTTTATTTGCTTAGTTCTACCTGACTGGATAGAGGATGAAGACACAAGAAAACTTGGTGTATAAATGCATTATTTTAGAAACAATAATTGGTAAATGAATTTACCGATGATTATTTTAATATATTGTGCTACATTCAGATATATCTAGTTAATTTCTACATTTGGTTGCTGATTTAGAGTTCCTGAAGTCTGTGTAATACAGATGCCAAGAGTATCTTCTGTTCTACTACTTGGCATTTGACACTGGTTCCTATGAGTGAGCTTCTAAAACCCTTGTAACTTGCAGTGTTCTGGAAGTAAGAGAGGCAGTTTACAGAGATCTTTCACCCACTTGATTTCCTGAGTGGTATAAAGGATTCTTATACTAATGAGATATCTACTGGTTACGATGGGTATCTTGAAAATGGGGTCTATATGTCAGAAATAACAAGTCTTGCTTAGAACCTTGAAGTGTGCAATCCCAAACATTCTCTGGGGGGAGTGAGAGGTAGCATGCAGGTTGAAAAGTACACATTGATTATTCTTGAAAGTAAATTATATGTTAAATTATAAAAAGTCTTAATAAATGTTAAAATACAGAAACACTTAAGGTATCATTTCTGCCAGGCATGGTGCCACACACCTATAATCCCAATGCTCAGGAGGCTGAGGCATAAGGATCCCTGTGAGTTTGGGTTCTAGGTTAGCCTGAACTGCAAAGTGAGACCCCGTCACAAAAACAAAGTGCCATTTCTGATCACAATGAAATGAAACTGGAAATTAACCATCAATGTTCAATAGCATCCTTTTAAACATCCATTGAAAGGAAGAAGTCGCAGTGAAAATTAGAAAACATTTTAAGAACAAGTGAAAATGAAAAGTAATACTCAAAAATGTATGAGGGAAGGGACTATGAAGAGGAAAATTTACCTGTGTAAACAATAAAATATGAAGAAAGGACTCAAGTAAAAAATCAAACTTTGAGTTTGTTGGCAGCACATCATTTTGAAAGCATTAATATCACAGGACTGAGCATTTAAAAATCACTGAAAGTTATAAATTTTATGTTTACCTATTTTATAACAATCACAACATTTAGAAGGAGAGGAGAAAATGATAAAAATAAAGATGAAGTGAAATCATAATTCGAGAGAAAAGAGGCAGCAATAATCAGATCTGGAAATAGAAAAGAAAAGCAAAGTTGAAGAACTGAATAAGATCAAAAGGACGTAATACGGATTAGCATGCATTCAGCAACAAAGTGCAGAGAAGAAAAGTAACAGTGCTTTGCAAAACTAAAACAAAAAGCCAAAGTTTTCTTCTCACCTCTTTAATTGTGGAAGTGGGGCATCTAGAACTAATACAGGATTAATTTCACGACATGGAGATGCAAGCTCCCTCCAGGTTCTGTCTGAAGTGTTTGTGTGTGTCGATCGGGTCCTCATGGTCCCAGAAGAGTTCTGCTCTTACATATTCCAAGCAACAGGAGCAAGGACCTGGCAAAGAAGGAAGGGGCGATGCGCTTCATGTATCATTTTAGGAAATTACTCAGAAGGGTCACACAGCTTCAACTTACAATTCGTCCTGAAATTAAACACATGACTAGGTATTTTATGAGTGGCTGCAGAAAATATCTGGTTTAAAGACTCAGGCCAAAGGGTTTACTCCTAAATGGGAGTGTACCCACTGCACAGGATACCGGGAATTTTTTTTTCAGTCTTGTGGTTATCTGTAAATTTTATTACAATGAAAAAAATAAACAGATAATACTTTCTTTCAACTAGAAGTGACAAAGATGGAGTTAAATGGGAAATTAGATTTAAAGATGAATCTTTAGAAGTAACATCAGAAGAAGTCTTATTCTTGCTGACAAAAGGCTGTTTATAATCTGGCACCTGATTTCCTTTCTGAAGTCTCCCTCTTCTACATTTTAATTGACATACCATAGTCTTCTTTCTGTTTCTCAAAGGTTATGACTCTTGATTCTGTGAATCTGTGTATACATGTACAGCACCTAGCATGGTTCTTTCTTATTCTCATTCCCAAATTATTTACAACTCTGTCTGGTAGTAGCAATTTTCTATTTTCTTTATTGTTTTTAGATGGACTTGCCAAATTTAGAAAATAAAAATATGGGATGACTCATTAATTTACATTTCAGTTAAACAGTGCAGTAAGTGCCATGCAACATTAACTCACGTATATATATATATATATGTAAATTTTTAAATTAAAAAACTACTCACTGTTTACTGAAATTCAAATTTTACCACCTATATTTTTATGTATATGGCTGATTGTCTTTAGAGCATCTTAAATTCTCAATTATATCATTTATTTATATCATTTTGTATAACCTGTCTTTCCTACAAAGATGGAAAATTTTATTGGGGTGATGAATAATCTTTGAGCCAAGCCAAAGATAAATTTACTAGATATTTGTTGAATGAATAAAACAAGCCTGAACCTGCACTGTTACCACTACTATTCAGTTAGTTTAATTAATATAAAATAAGTAGAGAATTAAAAAAACACAGAAAAATGATATTTATGTTCTTGATATGATTTATGAAGAAACCAGGGGTTGAAAATAATCAAACATTAATGTATCACTTGCATTCATTCCTGAGAAAGTTAAAATTTACTTGGTATACAATTTGTGGTTTACTTCAACTAATGTCCTCTGTGAGACTTTTAATATTCAAATAAAATGTGTTCAAATATCTCAATAGAAAATTTCATGTGTAAAATAATCTATATTTTTCCTCAATTTTTCTTCATTTTTATGATTTCTTCTTTCTAACTGTTGTTTTTTATAGTGTAATATCTGAATGTGGTTGCACAAAATTATGATGAGGATCAATTGGGGAAGTTTATTTTATTGATCAAGTGTTACTTAATAACACTACTAGTAATGCAACATTCAAAATAGAACGATAGCAGCACAAATAGACTGAGTGGAGAAAACTATTTCATTTTTTAGACTATGAAAGAAACCATTTCTTCAAATTGTACTCCACATTTTATTGTCAATAAAAATGTGCAGTGTTATCAACTTTTATCTTTGCTGAGTTTTATATGTTCTGTCAATTTTATTTCACTTCTATTTATGCCCCTAAAAATAAATTCAACTGAAAAGAAAGCTACATATGGTCATATATATCTTGGAAAAAATTGTATATCACATATGTATATATATTACAATGTTATATGTTCAGGCACATAATTTCTCTGAAATTAAAAAGTGTATTTATTAAATTCAGACAAATATTTTGAAGATCCATCTGAAACAATAAAAAATAGAAAATGTAAAACTAAGCAGTAGAATAACTGTAAAATTGGCACAATAAACTTCCAAATACTGTTAGTGTTCAGATAATTACAAATCCCACAGTAAGTCAGATCAATCGGATAGCTAGATTAGTACAATTAGAAATCTTAGAAAGGAATGTTAGCAAAAATATAAAGCTAGGAAAAGATGCTTATTATTTATCACATTTTTAAAAGAATGTTTATGAGTGCAAGTAATGATTTATATTTTCTAGTAGGCCCTGCACACTTGCCTTGACAAATAGAGAAGGAAGATGGAATGTCCAGAAACTGTCATTAGTCAGATGAGTGATGTTCTGGAAAGAATTATATGGGTGTATGTTTGCAATGAAGAGCACAGAATGATGGGAAATTTAAGAGATATTTTAGCTTCTGTCTCAATGAGTCACATTTAGAAAGTAAGAGACCTGAATTAATAGGATGTTCTATGAGACTCACAAGAAAAATCTTTTGAGGAGATTGCAAATAAAGCCCTACATCATTAAAGATTTCTGATTTCGAGTATGGTACCTTTCAAACAAAAGAAATTGAATTACATAGGGCCTAATATTTATTATGTATATTTAAAATATCATTATTAAAACTGTCAAGCAATTTCAAAAATTACAAGTACCATAAATATTTTGAGACATTGGGTAATTCTGAGGAAAAACTGAATTCAAATTTCTACCTTATTTAGCCACTAAAATTTACAGGTTTGGAGAGTGAAATATAAAGCAAAGATTTAATAAAAGTAAATATAAATGAATATTTAATGGTTATAACATAAGAACTATTTTTCTGTACACAAGAAAAACATAAAATAGGATCGAAGTGATTGATAGAAGTTAGGTAGGATGGAAGCAATTGATAAATTCAACTAATACCACTGAAAATGGTGATATTTAGGGACGTATATACACCAAAATTAAGGAAAAGTAAAAACCTGAGCAACGTACGTTACAGCATGAAGGACTTCCTGCAAGATGGCGGAGTGGTAAGCTGCAACAAGTCAGCCTCTCCAAAAGTCTGAATGCAGACACTGGAAAATGATAATGTGGGGGAAAAAAAGAAAGAAAGAAGGAGGTGGAATTCTGGGACTCTGGAAAAAGCTGATGGGAAAGTTGTGGTCTGCATGGAAATACAAGAGTCAGAACTTCATCTGGAGAAAGCAAGTGAGCAGTCTGCTCTTTTCCCCTGCTTCCTGGTTTATGTCTCTTGACAAAGGAAGGCCCGTTCTACAAGAGACACAGTGAGAGCCGAGGTCCCCGGAAGCCTTCGGAGAGAAACACCACAGTGGAACCGGCTGGCAAATGTGGTGAGGCCTGCAACAGCTGGTGAACAACTCCTTTCCAAGCACCTGTCACATCCCGGGAAGGGACTGCTCGGCGCCATAGCAGGGAGGGGACCACAGCGTGTAACTCTAATATCAAATAAGCTACTAATAACTTTATATGTAAAACAAAGACCAAAAAGAAACATTCCAATCAAAGCGTGGCCAGAGGAAGATACGAGAATGAAGACATACAGATAGCCACTGCTGTACATGAGTAAAAGAAAATGACCTTTTCATAAACAATGACAAATCAGCTTTAAAAATGAAATAGAAAAGATCAAAAGATTAAAATTTGGGAAGAAGAAAAGTTGCTTGTATCTGAGTAATGTATATTAGCATATATGTTGAAGCAATTTGCCTAATCTTCATGATGAGTTGCTTCAAGGTCAGATAAAAGGAATGTTACGGCTGATGAGAGAAAGTTGAACCATAATAGGAGATTCAAGGAGCATTCAGTTTTTGTCCTGACTCACTCGACTCTAATCTGTTCTGAATTGTTAAGTTACCTCTTTACAACTTCTAGCAATCATCTCATTCTAGGAGAGAAAACTGCTCCTTAAACCCTGGTACCAGCAGGACTCAAAGACCTAGACCTCCAAGCAGTCCAAGACCAGACAAAGGTTATTATATGTATGTATGCCTCTTTTTCCTCTGCTTTTGCCCTTCATCTGTGTAATTCTGGAGCAGTTGAACTCAGCTGCCCCACAGGTATTTTGCTAGACTGTCTTCCCAGGTTAACTAAACCAGAATCAACTTTTGCGGTTTACTTATGTCTCACCCTTTTTCTCCACTAGCTGAAATTCTAACTGAAAGGCAAGTGGCTGGACCTAGCCTGTTAGGTAGGTTAATAGTGCTACATTTGACACACACTCATTGCTACTGATTGCACTGAAAATGGTGAATTACATTCTATGCAGGAGCATAAGAAAATTGTCCTGAGGAAATACACAAATTTATACATAGAACAACCTTTCCAGTTTGTTATTATAGTGAAGTCTTAGTGATAATTTAAATATTCCAAATAATAAATTTTAATTTGGTGTATGGATAGTAGGATACCATAGGCTTCACTGGCCTAGAATCTTTATCAACATCTAGTCTTTACCTTGTGAACCAAAGGAGAAATTGGTTTTAAGGAAGAACATTTGGTTATATTTCATGTCATCTCTTCATACAGTGCCTATTATCTTTTAATCATAGTGTGCATTTTAAATCTTGTTTACTTGTGTCCCTCACTTTCTCTCAAATCAGCATTTCTCCAGCTTACTAATTTATTTTTAAAGTTTCTGTATCACTAAGTCCTATAACTTCAGGTAAATGGTATGTGTTGACCTTTACATAACTAAAAGACCCATGATAGTGGTACCTAAACATGTGATTATAAAGCATTTCCCACTATAAGCACACACTTGAGTACCATTTTGCCAGGGTTCCAAAGGAATAGAAATGACTTGTAGCTCAAAGATCTGTGAGGCTAGGCTCAATCTTAGGAAGACTACTTAGCGAAATTCAAAGATACGGGCAGAAAACAAAACAGAACATCAGATAAATTTATGCGTCTGGCCCCTGTAACTAACATAAGCATGAGATACTCCAACTCTTAGCCAGATATTCATGCAACCTCACAATGGCAGTTCACATTACTCAGTTTCTACTACCTGATAACAGCTTTAAAAATAAAAGGCAAGCTCACACAACAAAGAAGAAGGCCTGAGGTAGTAAACCAAGCAACTCAATGGCTAAAGTATCCAAAATATGTTGATGGTTCTATTGGGAAAAGTAGACAACATGAAAAAGAACTATATAAAAAGAACAATATAAGTAGAAAGATGAAAACTCTAATAGGAATCAACAAGAATTACTAGAAGTAAAAAGAAAAACTGCGTTATATAAAGAATACCATTGATGGGCCTTCAGTGAACTAGTTGTGTAGGAAGAATCAAGGAGCATGAAGGTTTATCTGTACAAACTTGTCAAAG